>JAMYIC010000671.1:0-13810 GCA_024112705.1 Microcera coccophila
AGAGCTCGAGCCGAAGGCGAGGAGGGCTCCCGGCAGGGCCGCCGGAGGCAAAAGAGACGCTCTAGCTTTACGTTCCCAAAGGACAAGGATCTCAGTCGTTGGCATTGGACCTAGTTTACAGATTCGTTCGCCTCTTCACAAGAGACCTTCGAGTATGAGCTCTATGCCCATTTCTAAAGGAAAAAAAGAAGAAAGGTGTTCTACAGTTACGCACTAAAGAAAGAAGTCACTTAGCTTGACGGAAGATATCAACGTTACCATTGGCGAGAACGGAATTTTTCTCAACAACTGCTATGTCACAACTGCGTACCCATGTTGAGATCAAAATAAATACCCATCATATGACCTCATGGATCGGTACAGCTGAACTGATCTTTGAGCACTAGACAAGAATCAGTTAGGGCAACCTCACACGTACAAAACCGCGCTTTGCAGCCGATATCGATTAATCGAACAAGGCTATCTAAAACCATCCATCGAGACTAAACTGGGGCGGGACTCTTCTACACAGCAAGCCAATCTGAAGATAAAATACAGCGTTTCAACCGTTCAAAGATTCCACAAGCAGTACTGAAGCCAAGTAGTTGCGCAGAAACGAGCCAGCGGAATTTTGTGCCGATCGCCGCGCAGTACCCGTCAAGAAGGCGAGAATGTCATCTGCCGTCCAGAACAAAAAGAGACTCGTAGACACGTACGTCTCCACCCGTTCGCACCGAGTGATGGCCTCACAAATATCAATCATCAGGCGGTGTAGTGACACGAGTCGCTGTAAGTCGAACGCAGCGTCTTCTTTCCCAGGGGCCGCGTTGATTCTGTCACTGGCAAACCCAGCTACTGCCGTGCCCATCTCCTTCAGATGATTCGTGCTGGGCAAATCGGCGAGAGAAAAGGAGCCAGAATTGACCAAACAAAGCCATGGCTTCAGACGCCCCACCATCTCGTTCTGCTTCATCTCCCCGATAAGCTTCCGAGCGGTTTTACGGATTTCCTCACGACCGTCCTTGTACAAGATCAGCTGCAGAAGGCCGTGTTTGTCGTACATCATGACCGACGCCACGGTAGCGGCGAGTGACTCAATATTACCAAAATCAGCTTTCGATAGGTAGACATCACGCGTGAATTTGATGGATGTCGGAGTTGGCGCTTCCGTGACATCGCTGCGCCACTGCGTCAGCTTCTCGTCTGCCAAAACGAGAGGAGCAATGTCGACGAGCGTTGAGGGGTGGGAAGTCCGATACAGCTCAGCCAGCTTGTTTTCGATGGTGGCTGCTTTCGCCGAGAGCAACTCTAGAAATTCTTCAGCGGACGTCCCATCCCGAGGGCCGATGAGAAACTCGACCAAAGTCTTTGGTCGAGTGGAAACGTCGTCAGTTTTCACCAATGCCCCGGGATTGGCACTGCAGAGATGGAAAGCGGCGATGATGCAGCTGCGCGGATCGCCTTGCTCGGTTCGATGGCGATGGTGTACGAGAGCACCCGCCGGGAAAACGATTGACAAAGGCTGGTCCGGATAAGCCACTTCAACGACAGAGGGCGAGCGACCCGTCTTGGTCTGAAAGTCGAACAGGCCGTCGACGGCGTCTCGGGTGACAAACAGGCTGTCCCGTTCGGTAGACCATGGATGGCCGGAGTCGTCAAGAAGAATGTCTCGATTGCCCTTGTGGGTCCCTGGAAGGAAGGTGAAGTTTTGACCCGAAGGACCCTTCACGGCACCTCGGCGCCAGTTGACGAGGATCTTGTATTCTTCTTTGAAAGGCGTATTGTCGATGTGCAGCATGTTGTCTTGGGCGTTGACGGTGATGGGGTCTGTGTCCTTGCCGCGCAGGTCTATCATCCGGACGGCTCCGCCCATCAGATAAGCAATCAAGGTCACCAACAAGGGATGGGCAAAGGCGTCGCTATAGTCTCCGCCCGTAACGAACTCGGGATGTCGAGCGAGGTTGACGTAGGAATGGAGAAAGGTCTGGTTGCCGGACAGTGACTGTGTTTGAGAGTATCCCGCTATGAGATGCTCAAAGATGGACCCGTCGATAAGACCACCAATTATGGCGCATCCATCAGACTCGACTCTGTCGACCGTCTCGAGAAATTTCGACTCCGTGTCCTCGCCCACCCAGCGTGAACGGAGAGTGTGTAGAAGCTTAGCACGGAAAATGGCTTGAGCTTCATCAGAGGGACGTTCCCGATACTTGACCGTGTCCAAGTGCAAGCTCGGTGTCGCGACCTGGCCGCTTGCTCGCTCCCGAAGAAGCGAAGCTTGCTGTTGGTGGGGTATATCCAAAGATGCTGCCATGATACAACACAGGAGGGGGCACTTTCGAAAGAACAAACTGATAGACAAGAACAGGCGTAGAGGATTGATGCTTGAAAGGGAAGCGTATCCCTCTCGAGTTTAATGTGTAACAAGAGTCGATACAGGATAGTGATTGCAAAGACAGAGAGACGTGATATCTTTATGGCTTTGCTGTAGTCAAATGTGAACTGTATTGAGACGGCTGGTGTATATCTTCAGGTTTATATAAGAACGACCTGACGTGTCACGGGACGATATCAGACAAGGCAAGCAGCTTAGTGTTGCCATAGAGTTAGGCAAATTTGCACTTGTGCAGTAGCGTGGTAAGGCAGGGCCAAAAGAAAACATGCAACGAACAAGTCCGAAAGGCGTCCCTTTTAGCGTCCCTTTTAGCCCAACAAACGCGTCATCGGGGGGTGTTAGTTCACTCGTCATCGATGGAGGTTTTACCATGCCTCGGCTGGAAACGGTGCCGAGAGGGATGGCGGCTGAATGAGTTGTGTCGCGTGAACTCCGTAGTGATGCTAATGTGCCAATTCCCAAGAATTATCCACTGCCCTTCCTACCACAAAGTTTGAATTTGGTATGCTGACTGCATGCTCCGTCCGCTGGCTCAACCTGTTATGACCCAACACCAGATCAGGAGGTCAAGCACAGCAATACAAAAAAGGACCAACGCCTAATATAGAATGGCGTCAGAGGCAACGATTTTAAGCCGCCTTGTGACGACCACCTCATGCGGGTCATTCAACTCGACCAACAAGCGTTGTCAAGATCCCTGCGTGATGGGCTAATATCTGAGAGAAGGTATGCAGTGTTCAAGCCACCATGGTGTCATTGCCGGACAGTCACCTCATGGGGGCTGCTATCCAATCGGGCGGACGGTTACTGCGTTATCGAGGGGGCGCAGCTACTTGAGCCGCACGCTAGAGGGTTGCCTTACTGCTGAAGTGTGTGTGGTTGAGTGCACAAGTGTGGGCATGGTGCCCCAATGACAGGCCATTTCACATAAGTGCCTCAGCCAGCTGACCACCATCGGCGTTGACAAAGCTCCTCCTGCTTCGACGGTCGGTTCCGGTGTGAACCAACGATGATGTTCCCGGATGGCAGGCTGGCCGAGACTTCTGACAAGGAGAACACCCATTCTGGGCAGTTTTTGGCGCTGGCGCTAACATCGTTGTCGTCACTTCTGCCACGTACAAAATGCAACAGACTGTTAGTGACGGCCAAGTCTCGTCCTTGCCCTCATGGCTGGCCTCGACGCCGCCCTTACCCGTGCCAGCTAGCGGCCACTGTAGTAGTTGATACGGTGCTAGGTCCTATGCCAACGACTAAGATCCTTGTCCTTTGGGAACGCAAAGCTAGAGCGTCTCTTTTGCCTCCGGCGGCCCTACCGGGAGCCCTCCTCGCCTTCGGCTCGAGCTCTGCAGTAGCCCCCTAAGCCTGTAGTAGAAGCAGTAAGATAGCAAAAGGATCCAATTGCCGTTAGGTATTTTAGAATTATAGCTAGTAATTGTGGTAATAAAGCAATATTGGGCTCCCATTAGAAGAAGTAAAGCTAGAAGCTGCTGCCTACTACGTGTCCTTTAACTTCCTGCAGCTTTGCTTGATAAAGTAAAGTGGTGGTAGCCGACGACTGAAGCACGATCACGTGCAGCAATATTGTCATATGATGCGCGCCTCTATCGTTTCAAACATATGATTTGGCAGTTAAGAGCGTTTTGTTTTCCAGATGAGAAAGGGCAAATACAAGAAAGGAGGATATTGCCTCTGACCAGAGACAGGGCTGAACATGATACTATGAAGTTGTTACTGGTTTGTCTATTCTTGCGTGTTCTTTGACCGGCGGTAACATTCAACAATCAAGAAGCCAGACAATCGAATGTACTAATTAAGTACCAAGTTTCTCTCTGGCGTCATTCGCTTACTTTCAAGTTCCAGCAATGTATCTCAGTAGTCCTACGCGTGGTCCTATGATACACACCAAGAACTACGTAAACGTCTTCCAGATGGGGACAATCATCGTACTTTGAAAAAGCCGGTCCAGAGCCCCGAAGACGTAAACACACCCCGCGGGTCCACCGCCTTCTGTACCTCGATCAATCTCCTTTGGTTTTCCTTGCCATAGCTAGCGAATACGTCTTGTCCTTTACCCGCATAATTGATGTAGATAAATGGATGAAGTACGTTGTGCTTCCGGGCAGCCTCTTGAAAGTCTGCGGTAAAGTCCTCTGCCAAAGCATACGCGGCATCGTCCATTGCGCTGTCGGTCCAGTTCAAAGCGAGGAGGTTGACTAATCTGTTGTCAGCTCATACAAAAGTGTCGACCGGGAGCCGATACAGAGTAAGGGGTCACAGCTTACTGATAAGATGTCCCTTGGCGTCAAGACCAAGAGCGTTGCCACCTCGTGCCTTGGACATTGCCATTGTCGCAGTGGGTATGGAATAAGTGATCAGTTCCGGATCCA
The DNA here is from genome assembly GCA_024112705.1 of Microcera coccophila. Classification (NCBI taxonomy): domain Eukaryota; kingdom Fungi; phylum Ascomycota; class Sordariomycetes; order Hypocreales; family Nectriaceae; genus Microcera; species Microcera coccophila. The sequence goes on from JAMYIC010000671.1 coordinate 4,762, forward strand.
GACTGGTCAAATTTCTTTCCTCCACGAGGCATTTGAGGATGTCAAGACCCTTCTTGCTCAAGTCTGTCGATGGTCGATGTGTCAAGGTGGTAAATAGGTTCCTGTTGTTGATTTGTTCTTAGTCTTTTTGAGGCAACAAGGTGATTGAGCCTCTTACCTTGTTGTCCCCAGTGGTTCTTGCCGACTCGTGCTGTTCATCAGACTGTTGATACTTCCAGTGAGATCCCCCAAGGCTGGAATGCTGTTCAGACCATCAAACACCGGCGGGTGCAACACGGGCTCCGCGTATCGTTGGGTGGTTGAAATACTCCAACCGTTTAGGGCATTATGGACATATCGGTACTCCAGCCCGACGTTGGTGTCTTCAGAATCCTGTATTGCAAAGACTTTCTCGACCTCTTCAAGAACTCGACCTCTATAGTCATGGCCGAAGATACGCAAGCCCGAGTACACAGGGCCCTGAGGGAACACACTGACGTTGAACGATGTTACAATGCCGAAGTTGTTGCCACCGCCGCGAAGAGCGTAGTACAAATCCGGATGCACATGTTGGGATGCCGTCACGATTGTGGCATTGGGTAACACAACCTTGTGAAGTCAGCGCTTTCTTTCACCATTCCAGAAACAGAGCGGCAGTCTCTCACCTCGTACTCCAGGACATGATCGAGTGCCCATCCGTATTTTGCGGCCAGTACAGAGGTACCACCGCCAAGAGTAAAACCCCCCATGCCGACTTGCCCAACTCTCCCACCAACATATGCTAAACCGTACGGATCTAGAGCGGCAAAGACCTGGCGAGTGAGGGACCCGCCGCCGACACGAGCCGTTGTCCGGCATTCCGAGACGACGGTACTGTTGATCAAGCCAAGGTCGATGGTGACTCCGCCGACGGAGACCGAGTCGTCCGGAGATCGCGAGTGGCCGCCACACTTGACGGCGAATCTGCACCAGTTATGCACAAGGACTTGTAAGACCCTGGAAACCTCTTGGGCAGAGGTGGGTTGGACGCGACAGACGTAGAGCGTCTCTAGTTGTTTCTGGTCCCAGATGGTGAAGTCGGAATCATCGTGGTGGTAATGGAACCTGCCCGGGAACTCGGAGGCTAGAGCGGTACACTGTTCCAGTGAGTTGGGGGTTTTGGAATCATTATGCATCGATACGTACGGCCTTTTGACAGTTTGCTCCATCGCGCTGGAGGGGAAATCTGCCAACTTGGACCCTTGGGTCGATGGCATTCGCCGACGCGAACAGTTGACGACCGACTAGGTATAATAGGGCGAACTTCATTTTGTTTTCGTTGATAGTGACGAGTCTCTAACAGCCACAGGACCCAACATCCCAGACCGTCTGTGAGAGATTCACCATCATGTCTTATATGTTCACGTCTTGTCTGTATTCTGTCTATACTGCTGAGTGTCGTCGACATTTGCCGCGCGTTCAAGATCGCCGGCCAAGGCTCTCTAATGAGGAAAGGGTGAGCTTAAAGAAGCATATCGCTTGCGTCACCAATGGGATATATGCCTCATGCGATAAGAGGTACAGATGAGTGGTCACCGCCACGCAGTTCTCGAAAAGTGATCATGATACGACACTTCGATAGCTATGGCATTTACCGCATCCCCCACTTTCTCAGCGTCGCATTGAATGCAGGTTGGTGACAGGTGCATGCATCCCTTGCCGGGTTACTATTTCAGGCCAAGCGTGACATCGGCTTCCCTCCTCTTAACCTTGTCTTTGCTGCGCATGTCATCCTCCTACATAAACCTCGCACTTTGCTTCGACTTGAACGCAACCTTTCCAAGTACTACTACTACTACTACTACTACTACTACTACTACTACATGTCGCTTGGCCTTTTCAAGCAACGATGACTGAGCCCGCCAACCTCGATCACCAGCTCCTTCTACGATCCGTCATCATCGGCAACAAGGATCACTGGTTCGGTGTGGGCGATTCCGCCAAACGGAAACGAATTCAGAACCGCATCAACCAGCGGTCCCACCGTAAGCTCGTCGTAACCTACGTATCTAGCCGTGTTAACATTTGCCTCGTAGGCGCTCGTCAGCGGGAAAGGCAGGTGGCTTCTACGCTCAGCCTCTCGAGTGCCGGATCCACGCTCGCTCGCGGCAACGTCATCTCCATCCCGGCCTTGGTCAACGCTGTCCTGAATCAAGAAATGGATCTCAAGATGCTTGTAGATAAAGTCAACATAAACCACTTGCATTCATCGGACAATCAGGCCATCATCCGTGTTTTTGAAACGATTGCGAACCAAGACAGGAGGGCTGGGATAGTCAGACCCAAGATGCTATCCAGCCTATCTCAGTTCAACTTCTCCCGGGCCTTGATGTTGAACGCAGACGTATTCGGCCTTTCTGCCGCCCACATGCACGATGACGCGTGCTCGTTGTTCGTTGTCGCCGGGCCTTGGCCGGCCAGCGTAAATCTCAACGCAGAGACTTTGCCTCATGGTCTTCGGCCCACCAGTCTTCAGTACCGCACAGAGCACCACCCTTGGATAGATTTGCTCCCGATAGCTCAACTCCGAGACAACATAATTGAACGAAACGTCGACTCGTATGACGAAGTGGGTTTGTGCCGTGCCTTTTCGGGACGCGGCCACGATCAAGGTAATGGGGTCGTCGTCTGGCGTGAACCATGGGACCCTAGCGGGTGGGAAGTTACGGCAGAGTTTGCTCGCTCCTGGGGTTGGGTCATTTCAGGCTGCTTCGATCTCTTCCGATCTACCAATATGTGGCGCGCTCAAAGAGGCGAGCGTCCTCTGTTCAGATCCTGAAGGTGACAAGACTTTATATGCCGATAGCTGAGTATTAAACTTGGACCACGTTTACGCATTTCAACGCTACTACACTGTGATCCCTCGTCGGTAACGTATTAGGACTATATAATACCGGAGACCAGCGTGTTCACCCAAAAGTGTGTCGCGGACATTGTGCTTCTTTAAAAGGTCGGCCAGCAACTGTCGATTTGCACCATTCTTGTAGGGGAGGCAGTGCCTTCAGCGCCCGCCATTGAAGAGGTTACTCGCAGCACTATCCCAGAATATACAGCCAAGCTCGACCGCTTCCAAGAGGACTTGCTCATTCTGTTCAAGCCCAAGGCCGAATCCAGACCGATGGCCCAGGGCCAAGGACTTGCTTATCGCCATATGGCAGGGGTACGAATCATGGCAAGAAGGGACAAGTCATGCCATAGCATCTGATTACCCACATCTGTACCCTGGCCAGGTTTAGATTAGAGCATTCTATCCATTACAATAACACGCTTGGGCTATCAAGCCCCGACCCGGTTGTCAGAAGATGCGACGTAGTCTCAACGTCTAGATCGAGATCTTCGAGCTGGCCGTCATGGAACAGAAAGTCCCGAAAACGGCCAAAAGTCAGTACGTCACAGGTGTCCCATACAAATGACAGTCCCTGGCCCTTCACAAGGTCCCGTTAGATTCGGTGTAACAATGCTGGTCAGTGTCCTCGTAACATCGCCATGCAGCATCCCAGTCCACCGATCGTTGTGTGTCCCAAGTTAGGCTAGGTAACCGATGGTTCTGGCTTCCTGCATTCATTTGGCTTACCTATTGGTATGACGCGTCAATGTGATAAAATCGGACCTTTGCGGCAAGCGATGGTATCGTGACTTTAGTTGGCATTAGTCCACCATCCTCAGAACTGGCGGACGTCTTATGTATATCCTTCATAGAGCACGAACTCCAATTTCACCGGAGACAAGAAACAGAGTCCGTTGTACTAATTAGAGCATATTACGTCAAATGAATACATGAGAGAGGATTCGAGTAACAATTACCGATAGGGTTCAAAAGCGTTATGGCTTGCTTTGTTATGGACGTTAGTACAATGGGAACCGATCTCACATAAAGAATCATACAGCTAGAGCCCACTAGGTGTATCTTTTTATAAAAACGGCACTTGATTTTATCCAAGGTAGAGTTTTTGGTTTTGAAAGTCTAATCTTATGAAAACAAACAGCGTATCGAAGTGGTGAAAGTAGGAAAAACACCGAATTAGGTTCCAACTTCTACTGTGAATAATGCGCCCTATCCCATGTCTATCTCATCAATACTGCCGCACAGCTTCATTTCTCCGTTTTCTCCGCTACGTCTGCAGTAGCTTCGCCCTGTGCTTCTGTGTCTGCCGTCTTTTTCAAAACACTTCTCCATTCCAGCGCCGCTGAACCGAGGATGGTGAGGCACGATAATACCAGTCCAATCTTAAACACTTCTCTCAGCGATTCGTTGTATGCCACCAAGACGCTGTCTCGCATGTCGGAAGGCAGTGAGCTGAGCAGCGATGTTGCACCACCTGACGTGACAAGTCCTGCATCAAAACCGGGGATCCCAGTCAGTCTTTGCACAAGCTGGTTATCCAGGACGTTTTCCCCAACGGAAATGAACACAGCTGCTCCTAAAAGCTGACCGAAGAACATCAGAGATGACCCGATGGGGACGTCCTTGGTTGGTAAAACGGTCTGCGCCGCTAGGTTCGGTGCTTGAAAACTCAAACCCATGCCGAACCCGTATAGGATCTGGTAGCCAATCCACTTTCCCTCGCCTGTGTTGACTTCGAGGGTAGTAAGGAGCCCAGCTCCTACGCACATGATGCACGATCCCACGATCGCAAACGGCGTGTAATATCCCACCTTTTGTGTTGCAACTCCGCCGACGATTGATGCGAGGACCATCGAGAGCATCAAGGGAAGCAAACGGATACCGGATTCCACGGGGGTTACACCGTTGATGGATTGAAACCAGATCGGGAGGAAGTACGCTGTGATCTGTTAGCCAAAGTGGTCGGACATGTTTGCACAATGGCGTTCTTACTGTAAATATATGATGAAGCCCCGATGCAGATCGTCGACCAGCAGCCGGCAGCAATGCTTCGCTGCTTGAAGATCCTCGGCGGGATGGTTGCTGTTTGCGGAAGCAGTACTTGAACGGCAACGAAAGCAACAGCCAGTACTCCCATCAGGGTCAGCAAAGTTATGATACGTCCGTTACTCCACTAGAATAGGTGTGTTAATATTAAGGCATCGGAGACATGGCGGACAGAGAAGGCCACTCACGTCGTAGATCTGACCACCCCACTGGAGCGCTAACAACAAACAGACCATGCAAGGTATCAAAGTCGCAGTCCCAAAGAAATCCAGTTGCGAAAGCTTTTTGGTCCAGGGAAGCTTGGTTGAATCCCGGTCGGGGACCTTGAGACAGAAGACGATGACAGCCATCGCCACTCCGCCGAAGGGCAGATTGATGTAAAAGCACCATCGCCAAGTTACTTTAGAGGTAAAGGCGCCGCCAATCAAAGGGCCGACAATGGAAGCAAGGCCGAACAAAGCACCGAAGAGACCCTGTATCTTTGGCCTTTTCTCTAGGGGCACAGCATACATGATGCATACAATCTGTAGGGGCGGTCAGTCAGTCACTGGCACTGACACATGAGAAGGAATGGTGCTCACAGATCCGGAAAAGATGCCAGCGGCGCCAACTCCGGCAATCGCTCTCCCGACGATGAAGGCTGCTGAGCTTGGAGCGGCTCCGCAGACAGTAGAGCCGAGTTCGAACAAGAGGACGCTCGTCAAGAGAACGACTTTGACGGGGTAGAAGGTGTAGAATTTGCCCAACAGGAGCTGAGTCGAGCAGGACGCCAACATGTATGCGCTTCCGTACCAGCCGACGTCGGGAAGGGAATTGAATTCATCTGTTATGCGAGGTATGGCCTGCCAGCAATAAGTTAGTGCATCGCCTCGTCAGGGAAGCCGACCTCGTCCGAGCATCAACTCCTCTCCTGGAAGATGTCCTTACCGTCGAAATGATGGTCCTGTCCAAAGCGACCAGAAAGATGCTTGTCAGAACCGTGATAAGTAAGAAGACAACCTTGGTCGTTGACTGCTCCTGATACGTATCCTTGGGTTTTTGAGACTCAAGGGACGTCTCGTTTGCTGGGTTCGGCTCTTTTGCGGTCGACATCCTGGATTCGACACTCTCAGGCGTCGTAGGTCTCTGAGACGCCATGTCGGATGTGCAAATCGCCCGCTGGCTCGATTGAGAAAAATTGCAGCTTCAGAATGCCAGTTTTGAAAGGGAGTCCCGGGGGTGTTGAAGTGTTTTCGGTAGATTAGTGGAATGTTGAGACAAAGAAGGTTGATTGAACCGTTGTGAGAACCAAATTCTAGAATGGGATACGGCAAGAGAACGCTAGATATATAACAATTTGCCTGTCTCATTTACTGCAAGACTGAGCTCCAACTCCCGTAATTCTAACTGCAGCATTCATCCGTCGTCAACCAATCACCACATCCAGAGCGGCCATTGTCGGACTTTAGCAAGTCCCGTGTAGCCAAAACTTCCTGGTCCAGGGTAAGCCGACCATCGCGAACAAAAAAGTGGAGAGGTCGGACGTTAGAAAAGCCCGAGGACACAACCGTCCATACCCGAGACAAGTTAGCCGGGCTTATCACCAGGATGACCACATACTTCCAACGGCCGTCTGCAACCCACCATCGTCGACAACACGCGGACCCGAATTCCCCCTTCTCTCGCGGCCAACGGGAGAGCATCTCTGTCCGTGACCATGTCGACCTCGGAGGCGAGCAACCGGGAAACATCTCGGACGTCGCAGCCGCCCAAGTCCCAACGCGTCCTTGCGTGCGTGCTCTGTCAGCAGCGCAAGGTCAAATGCGACCGCAGGTTTCCTTGCGCCTATTGCACCAAGCACCAGGTGCAGTGTGTCCCCGGGACGCAGACGCGGCGACGAAGACGTCGGTTTCCCGAGAGGGATCTTCTGGAACGGGTGCGGAGATATGAGGACTTGCTCCGCCAGAACAGTGTCAAGTTCGAACCGCTCCATGGGGATTCGGCTGCCAAAGAAAAGGAATTGCCTGACGGTGGTTATGATTCGGATAATGAGCAGCCTGAAGTCGATTGGTCGTCTCCCTCGACAACTTTCAAGCCCGACAGTCCATATGAAGCCAAGTATGTGTGCTTCCTTCAATCTATCAAGGCAACAGAGCTGACCTCGATCAAGGGATATCTGGAGGGCCATGAGCCAAGGGGTATGTGAGGCTACAGCGTATAACGATAACCCTTTACTGATCTGCCCGATCCAGTTTCGAGACCCCAACGACGACAATGATTCCCCCGGCGAGAGCATGATCGAAATCGTTGTGAGGAGGTCATGGGAGCAAGACCCCTACAACGATGACCATGCTTGGTTCGGCTCGCATGCGCCGTCCATTGACCTCTCGACCCTTCACCCCGAGCCTGCGCAGATCTTCCGGCTCTGGCAGACGTATCTCGACAACGTAAATCCGCTGCTGAAAGTCACGCATACACCCAGCCTCCAAAGGCGCATCATCGAAGCTGCCGGCAATGTTTCGAAAATCGACTCTGTCCTCGAGGCGCTCCTGTTTGGCATCTACTGCACCGCTACCCTAAGTCTTACCCCAGAAGACTGCCTGAGCACGTTTCATCTGTCCAAGGAGACGCTTTTGACCAAGTATCAATTTGGGTGCCAGCAAGCGTTGCAAAACTGCAAGTTCCTGCGTTCCGAAGATCGCGACTGCTTGACGGCTTTCTATCTCTACTTGGTAAGTATATCGAGCTAGTTACTACACTGACCACTGCTGATCTGATCAGGTCTCAACTCACACCGGCCGAGACACTCGCTCACTCTCCTCCATGCTCGGCATCGCAATCCGTATTGCGCAGCGCATGGGCATCCATCAGGAGTCCGACTCGACCCGGTACTCCATTTTCGAGGCCGAGATGCGCCGCAGACTGTGGTGGTCGCTCATGCTCTTCGACGCTCGCATCGGCGAACTGGCAAGCTCCAAGGCTTCGCTGTTGTCTCCCACGTGGGACTGCAAAATCCCTCTCAACGTGAACGATCTCGACCTTCGACTGGAGATGAAGGAACCACCGATGTGTCAGGGAAAAGTCACCGAGATGATTTTTGCAGCGATGCGCTGCGAAATAGGGCAATTCGTTCGGCACGCTTCGTTTCACCTCGAATTCACCAATCCCATCTTGAAGCCCATCATCAAGAATCTCCCGGGGGGCGATCTAGCCGCTCTCGAGAAATCAATCGAGGAACAGTATTTCAAGTTCTGCGACCCGGGGATCCCATTACACTTCATCACTCTATGGACTTCACGAGGCCACCTCGCCAAATACCGCCTTTTGGAGCACTACGCAAAGTGCTCTAACCCTTACCGGCCCTACACGGAGGAAGAACGGCATGTCGCCATGTCCCATGCATTCGACATGCTCCATTGCGATACCAAGATCATGACCTCGCCCTTGACCCAAGGACACCTGTGGCTTCTCCAATTTTATTTCCCATTTTCTGCCTACATCCATATCGTGGAAGATCTCAGAAAGTGGCCGTTGAGAGAGCAAGCCGAGCAAGCCTGGGAAGTGATGAGCGACAACTATGAGGCTCGTTTTGTCTCCATCAGCTTGACCGACATTTCTCTGTACAGAACTTTTACCACCGTCATCCTTCAGGCCTGGGAGGCTACGGAAGCAGCCTCAAGACAGTCAGGGGAGCTCTCGACGCCGCCGAGGATTATAGTACGCATCAAGCAGAAGCTTAAAGAAATAGGCCAGGATGCACCAGCTACTGACGGAAAGGAATCTGGCGATGCTGTCAAGAACGACGAAAATGCCATTTTGCCGTGGACACTGACAGGCCTTGGCGACAGCAGTCTACTGTCAAACTCTGACGGGCAAAATAACTATGCAGGAACAGATCCTCGGATCTACTCGAACATGGCACCTGGACAAGGCTGGTTCAACATTGATATGAACCCGCTAAATTGGTCCTCGATGGACTGGAGTTGAGAAAGTTGTATCCTAGATTCCTAAGTACTAAATGTAATAGTACTAGGTCCTATGCCAACGACTGAGATCCTTGTCCTTTGGGAACGTAAGCTAGGGCGTCTCTTTTGCCTCCGGCGGGCCTGCCGGCGGCCCTCCTCGCCTTCGGCTCGAGCTCTATAGTAGCCCCCTAAGCCT
>JAMYIC010000673.1:0-19243 GCA_024112705.1 Microcera coccophila
CAGCATTCTAAGCGGCGTACTGCAGGCAGCTGCTTACACCGTTGAAGTTAAGAGAATAGCTTAATCGAGATAGGAGGCTAGCTGCCTGCTCAATCAGAAGAGTCTAATGGAGCTGAAATTCCGTCTACAAGGTCATAAGTTACTCTGTTAGGGTATTGTAACCCTAACCCTAACCCTGCAATTACAGTGAGGAGTTGTAAATAATTAGGGTAATAGTACTAACACTAACGTTTGGTATAAAGTAAATATTCCTAGGGTTAAAGAGCTCGTATGGATGGCGGCGTGAGTCATGCACGCCTAGATCAGGCTAACTGAGGGATCGAGATGATTAAGCAGATTACGAAACGAGGATCCTCGACTGCCTGAAGGACAATATTAGACTTGGTGATCTAAGTAAGTAGGAGTGATTGGAAAACATTGACGTAAACGTTTTTTGGTCCTTGCTGCATTTGGGTTGAAGCATATGATGCAGGTAACGCTCGACACTCGTCACTCATTTGCTACAAAGCTTGGAGGTCTGTGTAGCGATCTCTTGCGTAAACATCTTCACACACCCACAGCCGATTGTTCCCATTGTCCTATTGCTCAATGTAGAACCCAAATCACTTTATCCCTTTTCTACGGACGCGTAGACGCTGTTCCGTATTCGCAGTTTTCCATATAATTTACTTACCCTATATATTGCTGGCAAATTTAGGCGCTAGAGGTGCGAGCCATTCGTGGATGTACTGAGATCTGGGAATAAGTAAGCTGCCAAGTATCGAAAACTTCTCATGTATTCTTAGCTAGCTTTCCCTTGTCGGCTAATGGGTGTGGTTTGGAGACTAGGATGGGTCAGGATTGTGAAGAGAACAGCTCTTGATTTTGTATCTAATGAATGACTGAAGTGAGGACATTATATAAATCAATTGAGGTAATGACTGCCGATATCCTGATACCGTAGGATTGTTGTTGAAGACTTCTAGCGTTTGATGATAAGTCTGACCCTTGACGGTGTGACCTAGCGCGACTCGGGGCGGGGCGGTCACCGCGCACACTCGCTTGAAACCAGCATCTTCCGGGGCATGCGCTGCCCTCACCACACTCCAGCTTTTCCTGAATTACTCCTCAATGATTTCCTCGGGGGCCTCCTCCTCGGGAGCCTCCTCTTCTGGGGCCTCCTCCTCTGGAGCCTCCTCTTGCGGAGCCTCCTCCTCCGGATCGGTTGCCTTGGCGGGTCGTGGGGCATCGCGTCGGTCGCCGCACACCTGCTGGAAACCCGGGTCTTCCGGACACGCGACCTGGCCGAAAACGCGGCCCTCACAGCACTCCAGCTTTGGTTTGTTATCGGGACGTGCGGCGTCGCGACGGCTGCCGCACACTCGCTGGAAACCAGGGTCTTCCGGGCATGCAACCTGGCCGAAAACGTTGCCCTCGCAACACTCAAGCTCCTCTCTGGCGTTGATTCGGGAGGCTCCAGGCATGGCGGCGGCGAACGCGAGAGCGCTGATGAAAACGAGTGTGGATCGCATGGTGAAGATGGTAAAGCGTAAATAGGTTTCTTGTTCTAAGAAGTAGCTTGTCTGAATGAGTGAATGGATGAATGAATGCTCTGATAGTGTTGATGAAGCTGCTTCTGACAAAGAAAGATGGAGAACGAGTCGAGGCTATATACAATGGTAAACGATACAAGAGTTGACGATAGAATCTAGACGTTGGCCTGCATCGGTATCGCCGCCCGGTGGAGGAGTGAGAAGCATTGTGAAACTCCGGATGGATCAAGGCCGGGATGCCAAGACAGCGGCTACGCCAGTAGAACGCGAGGTTGCAAGCTTGGCCGCCGGATCATTATGCGGACATTGTGACCGCGCTACTATTACTGGTATTTGGAAGGCTACCGGTACGGCATGACCGATGAAGAGCGAGCCTAGTGGTGCGGCCTGCATGAGATGGAACGCAACCGAGTAAGTATGGCTGGGTGAAGAACTTGATAGCGCAGGCCGCTTTAGCCTTGCTTCATTCGAAATAACGGAGCAATCCATCTGCCAGAGTCATGCGTCTGTAATATTCCTATTATTTGATGTCCAAGTGCCTCAATCCTTTACGGTGTAATCCTTCAGAGCGGAATAATTTCCTTCCTTCCTTTATCCCTATTTAACGTTCTAGCGGGCTAAATAAGCTCCGCGCGAGTCAGGTTACTACATTATATCGAGATCACTAACTTGCAAGGCTGACATTGTAACGATATTGACCATGTTCGTCATATTAGCATGACACATAGAGAAGAAAACTGAAATATTTATAGAATTCTTATTTTTTTTATAGCTAAATATACCGGCCAGGTAGTCTCAGACCTTTCAATCTCCGTACACAATCAAAGCTTACACAGCAAAATATGAATTTTTTTTTTTAGACAGAGAATAATAAATTTGAATATTAAATGAAGAGTAAGAATTATGGCCAGAATATTATGTAGTCTTCTTTCTATCAACAGCTTACTAAGTGAAAATACTTCTATAGATTAATTAGCCATATAATACTTGATATCTGAAATATAGAGCTCGTATTAAAATACTAATATAGCTTAGACATAATAGCAACTAACCCTCACTAAAGGGTAGAGCTTAGATCTATCAGTGCCTTTAATGCACTTCTCTGCAACATTCCGTGGCACTGCCTTGGACGAGTTTTGGCCCGGCTCATTTTACATCCACCGTCGTGGCGAAATTACACCCAAACCACACAAAGACCTAGCGCCACTATCACCGAATCCAGTCCTAACATCTCATTCTCTTGTCTACTCCATCCACAGCGACGAAGACTTGTCAGGTGCACTGCGTGGATGAACAGTTGTAGCTTCCTGCAAATAGTCCAGAACTTGACGTCTGCGAACCACTCAACTTCCTGATCAATCGTTTCCCAACCATACGCATGTTTCATCGAGGTAAGCATGATGCTCGATTCTAGGTATGCTCAGTTGATGCTTGGGTAGACTCGAGGCCTGAAGGAGAATTGACGACTGGCGTCCCTTCTATCTTCACTCTTATTACCTATTCAACGAGCTGGAAGAAACTCATCAAACAGATAAAATAACTTTTTGGTTTATCGACTTGATTCCACGATGTTATTATGGCATTTCTTACATACAGTACTGGATGGAGACACGTGTCTCAATACCTCACAACACCAAAGGCGTAAGCAACCACCGTAAATACTGAAAAAGCGGGCTTGGGTAGAAGCAAAGCTTGGAAGGTTGAGGGGATAAAGCCAGAATCGTGTCTCGAGCCCAGCCTGCCTTTTGGATACTTGAATGCATGCGCCTTAAGTGCCGCATCGGGAGTGTTCACACAGCTCGTTAAGCTGCGTTACCCTAGCGCGTAGAGGATGAAAACAGGGGAAGGGTATGGTTTGTACAGTAAGCATACCGTACATTTCAAGGAATAAAATTGTCCGAGACTACGTGTATACGGTCCTTTGATGCAGGTCGGTATGTTCATGTTGTGTTGTGTAAAATCCTACCCATGGCGGGCGTGTTATTTCCCTGCGTAGTCTCAAGGCCCCTTAGCCTCCACGGGACACCCGAGAGGATGCCTTCCATGCAACACAATCTCCGCTGTTAGACTACGGCAACAATTTGGGTAACGCCCTTTTTTTTTTTTGGAAGGCTGGGGCCGTGCTCACGCGGTGAGATGAAAATGCCAACTCATGAACACAAATCTGTGCTGACGACCCCTGGTTTTGTAGTCCAAGAAAAAACCATTGAGCGGTGCGCTGCACAGACGGTACTTTGCATCTACCTTCCACGCTGAGGTTCCCTTGTAAGGCGAGCTAAGCAAGCATCCCTGCGAATTCTGCGCTCGGATTATGCCTAATGCTGTCATCACCACGACACCTTGTCTACTAGACATCATCTGACGACGGTATAGAAGCAGGAGACCGTGTGTCGTTTCGACGTTCATGATACAGTATCTCTGGAAGCGATGCTGAGTATGACTCAAGGGACGCAATATGCGTTTCGCAAGGAGGCATAATCATGGCAGCTATTCACAGTACATCATATCATCACAATCTCGATTGAGTACTTTATTGTACTATACAGCGGACTCCTTAAACTTTATTTCCATGCGTCTTTATCAAATTCGCGTTCGTGCAAACATGGGAAGAACAGGTCCTTGGTGGCTTTATCTGTTAGGTCTTTAACAACTATCACTAGGGCGAAATATCAGTCTTAAGATGCAGCCTGGTATTGTGGGCGTATGAAGGGCTGGTATCTTACTAGCTCAGGTGTCGCTGTGAAACAACATACAACATGCTATTTTCTATGTCGTAAAGGCGAGACCCCGTTTTCGATGTGTTGGTAATGCTATAGTTACCGAACGCTAGCGAGAGATGAGGCTATTGGGGATAACCTGCATACCCGTTTAAGTGTGTCCGATAGTTTCTGTGTCATCCAACACAAGTTACCTACGATCTCTTATTCATTCCTCTAGAAAATTTAATAGCTTGAGAGTGATTTCATCACTTGGGCGGCCTCGGGAGACAAGACGAAGATCTCGACCTAGCTGCCTTATGTCGACTCTGTCCTGGTGATCCTCAGTGGGATCCAGCCCTTTCTAGGACACTGTCCTGTTCTCCGTGCTCCCGTCCATCGGTCAACCGCCCTGGCTCGTACGTTTCCCGTCTTATTCTCAATTGTAATAGCACCGACCCGAAGAACGCAGTAAAACACTGAAATGTGAAATGAAGATTTCATTACTTCGCTTCATACGGAAGTCACGCTGAGGTAGATAGATGCGAGATTGGATTGGTATTTAAGACCAGGAAACATATTAGACTGGGAAGTCAAGGCTTGTCCTGACAACCACAAACGGGCCGTCGTTCGATAAATGCTTACTTATCTTCATTTGCTTAAACCATTACCTGATCATCTTCAGATTTACCGCCCTGCTTGAACTCATGTGTGGCCCTGAATCGCACCTTACAAAGACGACGGAATTTGGTGAAAGAGATGTCAAAGGCCTACAAACACGAGTAGTCGTCGTGTACTTTGACGTCTCAGACTCATTCCATCAATATTTCAATATGGTGCAGAAGAACCGCCATATATTCCTTGCATCCGTTGGGAGCCAACAGCCACGCCAGCGAAAATGGACGAATTGTGATCTAGGCAGTAACACGTTAGTTCATGCTTGTAAAGGCTCTTCCTAGAACTTTACGCAAGAGAATTCTATTGATGCTAATCAGGAAGCTTGCTCGGCAGAGATTTAATACTTCTCGTGGGTCGATAATCTCAATATAAGTGAATGTCCTGGGTCCCATGGTTTGTTCACCGCTGTGGAACTCGGCCCCAATGTTCGAGCTATAGAAAAGATAAAAGGCTTTACACGACGTCTGAGTAAGCTGTCACAGGGTGCTATTGCCAATGACTATAATGCAATTGCTTCCACAGTTTCCACAAGATCAACAGCGGCTTGGGTGCAAATTACAGCAACCTGGACGATCGTAAGTCGGCCAAAGCCGCTTCGCCATAGCAAGGATTAACGGACCTTACACACTATAAAACACACCAAGATCTGCCTAGGCCAACTCAAAAGGCTATAGCCGCGATCTTGAGTTCAACTCTGAGATAAGACGGTGGCATTACCCTTTTTTTATTGTACTGAGTGTATCAAAACTCACACAAGAAATAAATGCACTGGGACCACTGGTGGGAAAGGTCCTTGATTGTAAATATACTTTAGGAACATCTGATTTTCTCTGGTTGGTATCTTCGTTGGAGCGAGTTGCCCATTTCGGAAAGCAGAAGTTGCTTCAAACACACAGCAAGTGAAGTTTTCAAGTCTGTCGTTCATTTTCGTAATGCCAGATGCGTTCTGAAATCTCGAACTTGGTGCGCGTTAGGCTAGCAATAAACCCCAAGATGATGATTCGATAACTCGTTTAGAAAGCGCGGCGCGTCTGCTACACGATGTGAATTGGCTGGATCACTCATCTGCTGAGATCAAGTCCCGAAGAAGTGGCTTGAGGAATAGGGATGAGGCTGAGCTCTGCTTCGGTCTTTTTCAGCACATTTTATCTCAGGAATTGACACCTCTGCCGGATCTAGCAATTCTTAACGCCCTATCATTAGCAGTGTAGATGGCTACGGCGGCGACGCGCGACCCCAAAGCCTCGTATCTCCACCTTGTAAGCTCTTCGAACAAAGTCTCAGTTGCGTCTAACAGCACCAATCCATAGTTAAGAGATACAGATGAAGCTGACCATGTTTCAATTGTCAGTGTTTCTTTAGTGAGGAGAAACGGGTCAAAATCAATTAGATTCTTATTGGACGGAGACCGTAGTGCCTCAATCCTCTGGTACGAAAACCAAGTTCCACAAAGTACGAGTATTGTCTATTTGATCTTTTGCTCCCAAGCTTTGGCTTTTCATTGACAGTTACTGCCCAGCCTTGCGCAAAGGGGATAACATATGGCGGGCAATGCCAAAACATTTCGGTCCTACCTACCGTGGCTCCGAGCCATATGAACGCTGGAAGCATTTGACTCAATCGGATTATCCATCTATCTCTGTTACGAACGTCATCTATATTATTCGTCCGCTGTCTCTTATCTTCATGTAAGTTTATGAATTCTCTCTTAGTATAGCATCTGACAGAGCAGGCGATTACACTGACTGTCGTTATAGAGGTAGTCGGGTCTGTCATCCCAGGTGCGCGTTCGAGCGTACAATGTGTAGCGAGACCTGCTTTAAGTTACACAGACAATCTTTTTGTAGGCAAAGATGTGATGAGTGTCGACACTGGTAGCGTTATTGTATATCTCGGTGAATATAGTGCTATTGGTAGTGTTCAAAACAATCAATGACTCGCTAATATCTAATTCTAACATCTAATATCTAACATCTAATGCACAATGTCTTATACAAAGGTTATAAAAACAGGTGAATAATACACTGCCGATCTGCTGTTTCCCGGTCTCTCAGTCATCACTCAAAGCGCTCTCCTAGCTTGGGAGGTAGGGTTGCCCAGTTCATTATGCGAAGGATTCTTGTGTAACCGGCCAGGTTTGACGATTAGTCTTACCCTTTGGTAGTGCGACAGAGAGACCCTCCGCAACCTGAAACTCCCATATAAGGAGACTCCACCTATCGAAACTGCGTAGGAAATTGTGGGTTGTCGGTCCGGCTTGTTTACTTCCAAACGCTAGTGCGAGAACTAGTCAGTATCTTCCGAGGTTGAAAGCTTAGTTGGGGCCGACATACAGAATTTGACAATCCGGCTTCTTCACTCCGTTTGCCCCTGCGCCTTCTTCTAGTAAGACACCGGTCTACGTTAAGGTCGGTCAGCCTGATTCACGGGGAAAAAAAATAACTGTCGATAGAACTTACTTCAGTTTCGGTTGCCACCCCTGAGAACCAAGCCCCAGCGATATCCCGAATGCCATGGTAAAGCAATTTTTTGCTTTTGCCGTCATATCCACCAATGACTGGTTCTCGATCTGCGGGCGGCGTGCAGTTGCTCGATGGCAAAAACTCCATTCGCTGAGGATCAAAGGGCATGAGATCGTATCGTCCCTCCAGGGGCTTGGTCGCATCACCGGGAGTTGCGGTAACAGGGACGCAACGCGACTTCTCGCCTGGAGTCACCGCGCAGGGACGGATCCCGCCGTCGAAGTCAAGAGCCGATGCGATATAAAGGGGATTGCCACTCCTGTCCTTGTACGGCAATGCTCCCGAGCCATCTTTGAAAGGAAAGGGACCGTTCTGGTTGACCTGGATACGTTCCTCTTGAGAGTCTTGCCTCTGGAGATGATATAGCATGGCATCGATTTCGCGCGGATCGAGCTTGTCTTTCTCCTGGTCCGCTTCACTCCAGAAAATTTGGCTCTGGTCGACCTCGTCCACGGATCCGTCCGGCCGCTTCACCTTCATCTTACCATTCTCCACGCTCAAAATTGAGCTGACAAGCTTAGCAGTTGCATTGCGCTGTTCCTGGAATTGGATGCGCTGCTTTTTGTGAAGGAATGAAGCAGGGTGCCATTCCGCCGGCGACTTGTCGTCAAATCTGACCAAGTATTCGTAGTGCTCCGTCCAGTCCGTCGTGTTGTCGGCCACTGCTCTCACAACCTTCTTGACGTGACGGCAGTGAAGCACCGCCAGAGGTTTCACATCCTCAAATGTTACTTGTTCCGTGGTGATGTTCTGTAGTGCCACGGCAGAGAGCCTCACTGACGTATCCTTTCCTACAGTGCCCCCTGTCACCTGCGCGTACTTGAAGGTTCGCACCTTGTTATAGGCCAGAGGTTGATCCCGAATGATCTTCAAGATAGGATCAGGCAAATGCCTAATCCAGGGCGTCTGCTCGTGGAAGGAATCCGCGATGTAGTTTTCGAAAATAGGAGTATATCGCCAGTTCTCCAGTCCGTACTGTCGGTCAGCTTTGAGATCGACTTTCAGGACCCCTTTGTAGCTTTGAGGGTCGTCATGCTTCTTGGCTTCGGTGATTGCATCAATTTCTGTTTGTTGAATATCGCGAGTGTATACGTCAAATGACTTGACCCGTAAGGTATGGGAGTCCTTGGACGCTCCGGGCACCGGTGCCGGTGCGGCTGGATCGTCGACTTCGGAGTACTTGGCCTTGTATTCGTCGACAAACTTCCTGTGTTCGAGAATCTTTTGGGCGTAATATCCGTACATTCGGGCAGGGTTTCCGAAGTTCAGAAAAATCATCTTGCCGTTGTCCTGGAATATCGTCGGATCAAATCCAATTCTGCCGAATGGTGCTCGATCTGGATCGCCTTGATTTATCTTCTTCTTAGCTCGAGGAACTTGGCCGGGCTCCTCCGGAAGGGCAGGTAAACGTTCTCGGGTGACAATCTGTGCCTTGTGTGTGAAGATCCGCTCAGTGTCTCCTTGGAAGAATTCCTTGACAGAGGCGCCGTCATTATTCAGCTTCATCAAGCTCTTTCCCTCCACCCTGTAGATCTAGGATCGACAGGTCAGCATTGGCGCATCTCAGCGTTAAAAGGTACGGAGCAGCGTACCTTGGTTTTTGTCGGGATGCTGGCTGGCTTGCCGCTGCCTGCAGCACCCACCCAACCGTCCGAGACACCAATGGCTATGCCGTCAAACAGATCACCACCAATATGTTCATACTCTTTCTTGCCGAAATCATTGACGAGGTTGGTGCCAACTGCAAATTGACCTTGCGGGTCATAGTGTCCATGTCGACCACTTTCGATCCCTGTCATAGCAGCCTTAGCCACCCCTCTCTTAAAATCAAGCACGCCGATTTAATCAGACTCACCTGTAATGACGCCATCTGATGCTGTTCCAGCAAGGACACCAGCCAAGATTGGTGCTCCTGCACCGTCCGTACCAACGGTCAAGGCCGCAGCACCGATGATGACAAGAGAACGAGTTGCGGCCTCTTCGGCGTGAATAGCTGCCTCCTTGTCACCCATGGCATAGAATACAACACCTACGTACTGTCAGAAGAGTTGGATTAATCGCTTCTCGGCATACCTTTGATATGTCCCACAACTGGGATGGGGTCTGTCAAGTCTGATATCGTGTGAAGTGGGTGATGCGCCCAAGCGTCGTAGAACTCCTCTTGGGTTTTTTTGGCTCCATGAAAATCCAGGGTTACTACCTGGAACGCAGACTTTAGCTGCGATATAATAGGTACTGTCGTCATGATCGAGGGCCTCGGCTATGAGCACCGGACTGTAGATACGATGTCTGCTTTCTTAACCAGAAGAACAGGAGATGAGTTTGGATCGTTCCAGACGTCGTTGGTCTTTGAGGTTTGGAGAGGAAGAGAGGTAGGGTTTTATAGACCCGGCATTGGATACCATGGACTCTTCTCCTAACCTGCCTCCGAAGAGGACTCCGTACTAGGAGCTTGGCTCGGTAAAATACATCGCCTCCTTGACGCCAGCCACGGAGTAGAACAAATGTAGATCAGCCTCGATAAACCACGAAATAGCCAGACTCTATTGACTAGTCAGGTACAGAGCAGGGCCTTAGTTTTGAAACATCGAGTCACTATGATGTTCTAAAATGATTAAAGCGCGGCGCAAGACGCAAGCGTGAGACTCTAGCTCGGTTTGCGTTTGTTCTTATGCTATGGCTCAATGTGCCTGTACCTTGATCTCTCGAAGAAACCGGTTTTCTTAAAAAGAGCACCAAAGCCATGGACAAAGCCCTTCAAGAAGGCAAGTACTGGTGGAGTCATGTTCTAGTCACTAGACGAAGATACGGGCCGAAGTGTTTCCCGCGGCCCGTATTGAAACGTTCCGCAAACATACAACTCGGAATAAGGGTCAAACACTGGTCGTTGAGCATGAACAAGTACCCGGCCAAGGATTTTAAGACATTACGGCCCTAGAAATCTGCCGTGAGTACCAAGTGTAGGCTGCAGAGGAAGGTGACTTGCATTTCTGAATGAGGCTGTGCCAGCATTCGTCACGCCCCCTGTGTAAAGTATCCAGACTCCTGGACCCGGATGTGGCTATGCTTCGCCTTATCTGCCGATGAGCGATATGTCGACCGCTCGTAGCTTCAGCAGAAATACTGCTTCAATATAACCTCATCTACTTGTCCACATCACATGAAATTTAGTCCCAGATGAGATTAAGGCTAATTCTATCCTTATCGACTCATCTCACCCACATTACTAGCAAGCGTATAATTGAGATGGCAGGTATGATATGTTCTACTTTACCTGTGTATTTTTTGTGCCTTGAAGCACGCCTAGGCATTATGTTTACTTAGAAAAACATCACCGAGACAGATATCAGAGGTAGTATTTTGAGTATCAAGACAAAGCTCTTCGTACGAGCCCAGTCTGCACTCTTGTACAATCGGTTGAATAACTTATCCTGGGAATATCTGGTAGCACTCAATAAATCCGGTACCAGAGATTCTGCGTCAAGGCTTCAAATCGGTTCTTAAACAGCTTTGGGCTACGAGTCACCGAGTGTGGTTACTCATTGTTATATGAAAAGGGAGAGCTGTATACTGGATGCAATATCGTGTTTTGCTTATATTGAGATTACAAGCTAGCTCGTGGGCTCTGCTCTCAGACTGTCAGATCAAACTTAGCCTCGTTCCTAGCTCGTAAAACAGTTTGCACGAATCGTACACTTATATCCGTGGAAAGATCCGAGGGTCGTCGGTAGATAGGGGAAACGCCAAGACATGACCAGCATACGTCATTGGTGAAAATGCACATTTAGTGTAAATGCATAATTCAACCGATCCCATTGAGCCGCCTCCTTAACCTGTTTGAGCCGTCTTTTGTATCCTGACGGTGCTCTTCGCACTAATTGCTTTGCCGGACTGTATTGCCGGGGAGCCGAGGCATACGCAGTCCGAGGGCTGAGGGATGCGCTGATCCACCACCAGTCATGCGTGTTCCACCCACCTCAATTAATATCGGGCGTGTGTTAGCGGTTTCTATCATGACGCTATCAATCCGATCTTATCATTAAATGTCGTGGCCTAGCTATGAAACTCCCGGCTAATCAGGTTAATTGTACGACGAATTGAGCCGGGGTACAGTAAACCCCAGCTATCATCCGGCGTCGGTTCTTGGGGAATCGGGCTCTACTCTCATCTACACTAATGACTCAACACAAGACCGTGCGTTTCCAGCAAATCGCTTCCTGCGAGGCTGAGTAGGTGATTAGTCTAAGACTGTAACACTAGACCCTGTCGCATCACGGAACGTGGCACGACATTTCGTGGACGCATAGATTACTTGAACCAGCGCCCATCACGTCCAACTCCCGCTATCCTTGGATTTGTCCATGGCGAACCTCCTGAACCAAGGCCAGTATGTCTGCTGGGACCACTGCGCCAGCCGCTGCAGGGCCTTGATGATCTGACATATCCCCTTGAGCCCGTCGGTCGACCCGAAACACAGCTTATGTCTGATGATGGTTTGCCCGTCCTCCCTCTCGTTGATAACATCGCCCCTTTTCCGGGCCAGGCATTTCCAGTCATGCCCCCGCAGAATGATCGCTGGTAGGAAAACATGGCTCTTCCGCGCGAGCTGTGACTTGTTCGTGTACCGCCCAAGGCAGTCCCAGTGGGCCGAGAGCCATACAGTCCGTTGCGACATGGTGCACTGCCAGTCTTGGCCGGTGGGCTTTGTCTCGACACTCACGCCAACAGGGCAAGCACGGGGTGGGACAAAGCCGACGTCGTTGATGGACCCGTACGGTGAGAGTCGTGATTACTTGGAAAGATGATCGGGTGCATCGGAGCCTTGTATCGACTCGACAAGGAGGCAGAAGTCGACTTCTCCTTGTGCTGGGTAGCCAGCGTTGTGGGCACATACACGGGGCAGATCTGGGCCGTCGCTCCGTAGCCTCGTCAATAGCGACATCACTATGTCTCTCCAACTCCGGTCACTCACGCACGCAATTGAGAACGGCCACCAAGATGTCTTCTTGATTCGAAAGGTCATCGGCAATTTGGTCTATAGTGACATTGGCGTACTTAAGCACTAACTCCAGCAACAGATCATGCTCAGCGCAGTCCAGCCTGCTTCAGAGTGACCCTCGTCTTCGCAGCTCTGGCCATTGCGCCATACTTCGACAAGAACATTCAGAGGTGGCAACCTCCCCGAGCTCTCTCGCACTGCAGTCATTTCTACCGTGTTCGACTTGAGGACTTTGCGAAATACAGGCTCGCGTTTTCCGCCTGCCCTCGCTCGGTTCTCAAACTCGATCTACTCCAAGCATTAGTAAAGGTAGGGCCAGTCAGCTGGTTACCTTGCTAACAAGAAGGCTCTCTTCTACGCACTTATGTTTCTTCTTCTTCTTCTTACCAACCAGCATGTAACCTGATTTGATTACTCGTTTTGCCGCGTATGTCGCATTAAGTAGCCTTCCTCATTGCTTCCCTCATCACTCCGACGGTTGTTGTTTCCAACCTCACGAGAATTTTGGCGGTCCGGCGAAGAAGTGCATTGACGCTGCCTCTCTTTCTCCTTAGGAGTTCCAACTATGATATAGTCAGTATCGAGTCCTCTCATCCGACTCGTATAACTGATATAGCTGATCGTTTGGTCTTGTGAACAATTGGAGACCTACAGATGCAAAAGTAGACAAACTTGAACATCACTGGAAGCCAGATAGCGACAGCCACAAGTTGTCCAAATGACCAGGAAGACAGACTATTGGTATCCATCCAAAGCCGAAAGAAGATTCTGAATAAGTCGACTAGTCCAAAAACCATAAGGATAAGAGAGACCAGTTGTATGAAGTCCAGTATCCATCGTCTCAGCATATATGTCCATGTTGACGGAATTCTACGGAGGGCGTCGGTGAGCTCACACCGGGGAACTAGAGGCGAAACGTAGCGGACAAATTGGGGATCCAATCTACGATGATGGAATCGCAACAACCAGTCCGTCAGAAGCAGAAGTGTGAGAAGATGTACCAAGGCTCGAACGGCCCTCTGGAACATGAAGAGGTCCAACATGAACTGCTTCTTTTCTGGTATTTCGCAATAGGATGTCGGTCCTGGATGACCGCCGCAGGATCTGATTGTCGACGCATCCTCGAGGTGTTCCTGCAGGGATTCGGCGTTGATCTCCTGGCGCGGAGTCAGGTATTTCATGAAAGCCCAGTTCACGATGACCCAGAACAAAGTATACCCGGTCTGGTTGTTTTCGAGATGTTTGTCAGCCTGTTTGTGCATTCGTTCTCCTTCTTTGTGAAGGTTGTTGGTCTGGCTGTTGGACCTTTCTCTTGATGTTCCAGTGTTGTCAGTTTGGTTGTGCTGCTCCCCCCTTGGCGTTTCAACCTCGTGCCTCCATCGTTGAAGAACTGCCTGTAGCATTAAAAGAGGATACATGCCGGTTACCACCAGACCTTTAGAAATCTGGAAATTGACGATAAGGGAGAAGACGGAGGGAATGTTTGCCAAGCCTTTGTAGGCACTGAATGCGGCGGTGGCTGCAATGGCAATAGTCACGGTAAAAAGTGCCTGTGCCTCCTGCAGAGAAGACAAAGATTCCACCACGGCATCAGAAAAGTTTTTGGCGAGTATTAATATGAGACTTGCGGGTAGAGAGATCGCCTGCACTAAAGGTCTCGGAATGCGAGATGAACGAGGGGCCGACAGGTATCTAGTTGTGGCCGTGACGATGCGTGAGCTTCTAAGACTACGCAACCCAGCTACTAATGTAGCTTTAGTCCTCCCCTTCGCGGTCAGCTTTGACGATCCACAAAGGAATAAAACAAGAAGACTCTGTATCATGTATGATATGAGCACCTGCAAGGGTCCTTGTCAGCACTTGGGGATCGCTGGATGAGGACGTAATACTCAACGCCTTGGCCCGCTATATCTCCATCAATCTTTTGATCGGCAGTCTGGCAGTAGTGGTCTCGGAGCTCACTTCCAAAGCGTCCAACATCATCTGCCTCGGCGATACCACCGCACTTGTAATTCCAAATCCCAGCCGAGCAATTCCCCGAGTTAGAAGCAGAACACGATTGCCAAAGGCAGTTGCGGAATTTCAGGATCGTCTGCAGGTTATCAAACTGTGACAACGAGGGAACTTGAAAGTCTTGGTGCAATCGCTTCGCGTGCTGAGGGTTCAATGTATCGTTGCCATTGACCACCAGCTTAGCCACAGTTGCCAGCGTCAAGCAGTTCCATACATTCTGGGCCGTCATGAACAGCTGTGTGGGATCTCTGCATGCTTCTGTGCAGTTAGCCGTGTCCAAAGGGTGACTTTTGCATCCATTGCTCATCAGCGTCGCGACCGCGCCGTTCGTTTGGTTCTGGGAAATTTCGCCGATCACGTTGAAGTACGAGTCTTGCCACGAGTAGATCTCGGAGGGAATTGCGATGCCAAGCCACACATCCGGATTGGTCTTCACAGCGAAGCCGTCGCGGACCGACAGATTCCACACAACCATGGTAACAGAGGAGTGTCAGGCTAGATAGAATCTTGTTCGATGAGACAAAAGCTTAGAGGGTCGAAGATCAAAGAACAGTGACGGCAGCATACCCGGCGCCTGTCGATTCAAAAAGGACAGAGTCATAATCTGCTGTCCCACCTCGATGAATAGCTGAAGCATTTTGGTCCGTCACCAGAGGCAGGTTGACGTCTTTATGCAGCAAAGTGTGGATTCTGTAGAACCAAGCCTGCACGTCGTTGGGTGCCAACCCGTCAAATCTGGACGCCTACTCGTTGAACCGGCTCGGGGCTGAAAATCCCAGATAAACTGCATACATGCCTCATCCAATCACAATCCACGCCAGCCAGCCATCTCCGACCGGTCAGGTTCCTGTTACAGCTTTCCCGGAGTATCTCTGAGCCTGATTCGAGCCATGTACCGGTCAGAAGTCCCGCCAAGCCTCCCTTCCTCCAATGGAAAGATAAGCTGTGAAACTTGTGGCTGATGTAGCAATAGGCAACCCTTGGTGATCCTTGTCGTCTTTGAACAGGGCACCCTGTATCTTCAGCCAGCCGCTTCAGAGAGTGGCGCGCGCGGGTGGCGAGGCCTGGGCCTGTGTATAAGCCGCCTTCACTGCGACATGGTCGCCTATTCACTGGTCAGATCGATAGTCATCCCGATGGTCAAATATTCATTCCCAAGCCAACTTAGTAGTATTTGGAATTTATTCGACCAACGCTTCTCCTGTTGTTTTTGAAGAAACAATATGTTCAGGGACCTAGCTGTCTTCGCAAAATAGCTTAGCTTGTAGGCAATACCCAATTTTCGCTCCCCCAGTAGTGACGATCGTGGGCGAGTCGTGTCACCCGCATGTTCAATCAGGCCCAACCGCATGAGTCAAGGCCAGGCTGACCGCATCCTGTCTCATGCTTTAACTCCATGGCAGGTATATTCGTTTGTTGAACAATCCAGGTACTCTGTCCGGTGACAATCTTCGGCTTCGCTGCGACTCGGGATCTTATAGACAGCTGGGATACAGACGCTGGTTTTAACGTCTCATTGAAGCACTGGGATTTTCCTACTCCCATAGCATCATTCATCGCGATATCTTTCCGAAAAGAATTATGTTCACACAGGACAAGCAGAACCTGATGCCTTGTTGATCTGGAGGGCAGATGGGGAACCTGGTTCGCTCCTGAGCTCACTTTAACACGGATGAGAACTAATTGGATGATGTGGGTTGGTGACATGTACGATAGCGACCTTCTAATTGAAAGGCTAGTATGTACCCATGTTATATAAGTCGTCTCATCGACTAGGAGTGTTCAACCTCGTTAAATCTCTGAACCAAGAAACCGCGGTCCTTGATTCCCAGATCCAAGACCACAAGTCCTGCGCTTGGTTTATCAATGACTAACATTCCGTACGTCCTTTCTCAGCTGCTGGTAGTCTTCCAGGATATCATTTGCGCGTTTGTATCGATTGTTCCAGCATCCTTGAATGATATTGCCACCTCGTATGTGGGCGGTTTCAGGAAACTGGCTGTTCTGAATGAGATTGTCAACTCTCTTCCTATAATCGGATTTATGCTCTCCAGCAACCCAATTAGGCCAGTGTCCCGTCATGATGGTGTAGATAACAGAGCCCAAGCTGAAGATATCGGTTGCTTCAGTTGAGTCCCATCCCATGCGAGGATCGAAGAAACCAGGACCCGGAAGTTGAGTTCCAACTATATGCTGACATGATGAGCCGCCAAAGTCACAGAGATAGAGGTGGGATTGACCCATCTCGTCTTCGTGAACAAGAAGGTTGTCGGGTCTTAGATTAGAATGGATGACGCCCCTTGAATGGACATAAACGATAGACTCCACAGCCTCAATGCACCAGTTGACGCGAGTATCCTCGTCTAGATCCGCATAACAGCTATCGAGATAGGTTTGAAGATCTCCCTGATTGGCTTCAGCAAAGAGTAACCCCCGAGGGTTATCACTGGCGCCAAAGAACCTAAAGCAGAATCAGAACGGGGTACAACGTAGGTCTGCTTGTAACATACTTGACGATACGTGGGTGATGATCTAGGATGTTCCATATTTCTCTCTCATTACTGAATGAATCTTTGCATTCACGTATACTTTCATCCTTGTTTGCTGTAATGGGATCTTCCCACCATGCATAACGGGGGTACTTTAAAACAACACCGGGTTCCCATCTTGCGATTACAGCGTTTGCGGTATGACAAATAACAGATAGGACGGCAGGCTTATAATCCAGTCCTTTGATGTTATACGAAGTAGAATCAGGCTGCTTGCCGGTGTCTCCTATGTGCTAATGTAATAGTCAATAAGGACCCGGAGCAAATGCCTAGGACGAGGCTTACGTACAAATAACGGTGACGATGAGAAAAGCCGTTTGAATGAGGTTCGGAAGAGATTATGAACTCCCCAGAAAAGGTCAAGGGGAAGTCCCAGAAGTGTATAGAGAGATGTTAGAAACATCATTGCTTCAACATTGAAGGTTGGAAAAATCCCGTTCAACCAGAAATGGCTCAAATGAGGGGTAAAATATGACATCCTTCCACGTGATACAACGGAAAAGGATTAATCATTTAAATCTCTAGACCAGGGCTGTTTTCAGTTCAGGTCACAACCAACATTGTTCTCCGCATGACATCGCTTGATTGGTAGACTGGATTATGGGCAGCTGCACTAGACATTTAGTAGCCTCAACTACACAGAGAGGTTTACGATAATATCGATTTCGAAGTCGATTGAGCTATCTAAAAGGACGATACGGAATAAAGACATTGGACTACAGCAGGCAATTTACAGGCGTGAACACGGACTTGATTGCTCACACCGTATCCGGGTTTCGACAACCATACCGACCGCATTTCCCTTTCACCCTACTCGCTCCCATTTCGTTGTTACTAATCCCTGGACACTTGGAGGTTCCAGCATAAGCGCATCTAGCGAAGTTGAGTTGTTCTCTGACTTCGTCCCCGCACGTATAAATCTTTGTTGCCCAGTTGATTTGGCACATACTGCAAATAGTTAGACACAATTGGTGTAAACGTGATTTGGAAAGTCGAAGATACGTACATGAAGCCAATTTAAGTGGTTGAAATGAGTAACGTAGTATTGTCGAATAGTTTCGGCGACGATTGATGGGAAAGTGTTTGTTGATAAGAGCTGTTGCTTAATGGTTCGAATCTGTCAGGAGAGATGCTTCTGAATCCTGTCTCATGAGCAGAGACAAACGGGCTTCTTTATACGTGCAGGTTGAACTCTGGATGGCTTCTTGTGACCTCAAAGGACTCTGATGCCTGGATAAGCAACCTAACAACAGTGGCTCAGAGCCGCAGGAATATTTTCACTTTCATGCTTGAGGCTGCATAAATGTTCAGGGTTGTTGCTGTAGGAAGGTGGCAGCGCTGACATTGCCGAGCAAAAGAAAGCGGAAGAATTAACGTACGACGTGTAAAGTGTAAAAACTCAACTCCGACCAATTCTAATATCTGAATCGCGCCGCAACCGCTCGGATTCATTGTCTGCTACCGGTCTTGTACCAATATTGCCTATTTATTGCTTCCTGTAGAATATGCGGCTTTGCATTAACCCCTTCAATCCATCGACAAGCTGCCCGTAGCCTTGTCCGATCGATGATATAAGCGTGCAAGTTCGCTTTAGCCCGGAAGAGGAGTTGTGTTGGGCGCGACTTCATCGAACGACGTGCCAGTGGTAATATTTCCACTCCGAACGAGGCAGCCATAACGTATCGGAGCAGGCCTGACTTTGTTAGCCAGCGCTGCACCGCCAGGGCTCTTCAACTTGATCCGGTGACGCCCTGCTCGTCGCTTGGCCAATTTTCGCTCTCCCTTCTCGTTATTTCGTGGACCTTCTCCACACCCTAGTCATGAAGGAGGCCAACCGGAATAAGTCGGTCTTGTGCTTTGCTCCAAAATGATGGGTGTTGGGCCTGCATACTTTGAACTGGATTGCGTACTTGGGTCGCATAATAGGCCTTTGTGAAGTATTCAGCTGCGCCACCTAGCCGGAGCAAAGAGAAAGAAATAAATCAGAGATCCTGGCGCTGAGACGTTGAGTTTGCTCCAGGAGCTTTTTGTTGTGCCTCGTACGGTCCCGGCCCTGGCCGCTATTCTCCTCTTATGATGCAAAGGAGGAGAAACGTAATTGTTCATCGCATTTCATGTTATAGAACATATTTACCGTCGTTGTTTGCCATGAATGAAGCCGCTGAACTATGTTGCTTTAGTCCGCCGGGCCGTCCCGAACGCTAGGGTCTTGACTATCCTCGTCGAGCTGCCTAAACCCATGAAGTTTCTCCCC
>JAMYIC010000674.1:0-15033 GCA_024112705.1 Microcera coccophila
CCAAGAAGACTTCATCACTCCACCTCACGAGTCGGAACTCCTCAAGATTTTCCAGGATCAACTCCCCTGGCCGGCTCGCTCAGGTCGCCGCTCCCTTCACTATGGATACACTTTCAGTTACAAGACCTTCGGCATCGACGAGGATATCCCTTTCATACCTTTCCCCGATTGGCTTGTCCCACTGCTCCCCACAACAGAAGGCCGGCCGCCAGACCAAGTCTGTCTGCAGCACTACGCACCCGGCACGGGGATCCCGCCGCATGTTGACACGCACAGCGCCTTTGATCAGCTCTATGCCCTGTCACTGGGCGCGCCGGTCATGATGCAGTTTCGTGATGAGGAGACGAGGGAGGTGGTGGAGGTGGATCTTGTGCCGAGGAGTATGATGCAGATGAGCGGGGATTCGAGGCTGCACTACACTCATGGCATCAGGGCACGGAAAACGGATAAGCTTCCGGATGGAACAGTAAGACCGAGGAGAGATCGGTATAGTCTTACGTATCGGTGGTTGAGGGAGGGAGGTGTATGCGAGTGCGGGAACGAGAGGTTGTGTGATACGGCGCAGAGGAGGAAAGGTGTTGAGAGAGAATATCGATGGAAAAGTTATGCTGGAGATGAGAAGAAGGAGACGATGGTAGATCAAGAGGAAGTATAGACAACAAATCTATTAATCGTGAGCTTCGACTTAGAGACATGCGGTGCAGAAATCGGGCAAGGACACTACCTGCCTAAGGAATGAAGATAACTGATGAGAAGGGTCTGATCGCGACAAGGGTCACGGATGACCTGCAGTTGGCTAAGTGTTGAAGCTGATACGTAAAGCATCATCACATAAATCGCTGGTCCTACAGACGCCGAAAAGCCGGGATGCTATGACGACGGGATTCGAGCCACCGACAATCCGTCTTGGGTAAAATCAAGATGCTACAAGCGCATCGTACGTTACTAACGGCGAACCCATTCCTCAACTAAGACCGCATAACCAACTATGGAATGCAATTGAGTATTGAGTCAGACCCTTTACCTGGCTCAGAATGTTACGTTTCCTCCCACATCGCCCTGGTTAATCCAAGTGCTGTGCCCAAACGAATTGCCCGCAATGTTTCGTCCACTTGAATGGCGTTGATCTGCACGCACGTTAGTCTATAGAGGAAAAAAAAACTCGGAAAGGGAGACTAGCTTGTACTGTTGGTCTGGGCTGACCCGCGGTCTCCATCATGAACTCGGTCTCCGTCATGGACTGCGTATCGTCCCAGAATAGCCTTGGCCACAGATGCAGCAGTAGCTGCGGCAAAGTTTTGCCAGACCTTATTCTTGTGACTATCTGCATAGTCGCAGATACCCTTGACAACGATACAGGGAACTTCATCCCATGCTCCGGCGCCCTCCGTCTCAAACGCGATAAGGTTGTGTTCGACCGCGATCCGATCTCGATCCCATGCGCTCTTCATAATCATGTTGCCTGACCCGATCCGGCCTATAAAAATATCTGGGCTGAAAATTCCACCTTGGTCAAGATTGCCAGAACGTTCTCTGGCAACTAGAGTAATCGAGCTGCATCCAGTCTCGGTGCACGAAGCTACCGCAGCTGTTTCGCAGAAGACGTCTGAATCGCTGGCACACAAGTCACACGACGTACGGTGCTTATGAGCATGGTCCGGAGCATATAACCTGTCTTGGGCTGTCCCGGGATATCGGTAGTCGGCTCGGCGTCGCTTTTTCTTGGCTGCGTTCTGCAAATGCTCTAGGTGCTTGGAAGCCTCATCCTGAAGCCACTCTCTCACCAGCTCTGTTTCGAAGACAGCAAGGAGACTCCGGATGTCCCTGTTAGCTCTCACGAGACTGTCCTCAACCGTTTTCTTCACAGCAAAATGTCCAGGATATTGTCTGCCGTAGTCATACTGGATGATGGACTTGCTCACGACGACGTCGCCTAGAAGTGCATCATAGCCAGAGATGCGAGGAACTCCTCCACAGACGCCGACGATGATAGCAAGCCTCAGGTTAGGGTAACTCGATCGCAAGCTAGCAGTTGCGGCTGCCGCACTATTAGTGCCTATATTTGGGAGGACAGCCAGAACAACGTGGTGGTCCCCGATGCGACCAGCGACGTATGTGTTCGTATCGCCATCTGCTCGGCCGTAAGGATCGCTCTCCCGGTTCCAAAACTGATCGAATAGCAAAGTGATAGCATCAGCCTCACGAGGCAGAGCACAAATAATGGCAACTCGGAAGCCTTTACGGTCGGCAGGTGGTTGTGCGGAAGCCATGGTACTGGAGGTTGTGGTTAATACTGTAAGAAGGCTATAGCTGAGGGTATCATCTATTGGAGTTAGACCGTAGGTCAAATAATCCGAAGAATAGGGCCCCGTAATAGTGATATTATTTCAAGGGTTTATAGGCCTATTTCTCCTCTGACAATGTGGCTGCATTGCATTATCACGTGGGGAGCTGAGAAGGCTGCGTGAGCATTTTCTTTCGTCGCCGCAGTTCGAGCTTGCATTCAAGACTCAAGTTATTCAGCAGGTCTCAAAAAGTGTCACTGTCCTCATGGCAGCGTTGGGACATGAACAGCGCGACATCAGTCGCAATCGTTTCGGCGACCACACTATCATCAACCAGGGCAACGTCCATTACCACCAGCCGCATCCACCCGACCCTGCCAAAGTCGTTCGCGTCATTCCATATCCCCGCAACGAGGACCTGGTTAATCGTGAGCATCTCATCGACAGGCTAGACGAGCTTTTACCGCAAACACCGGGGTTTTACAGCGCTGCCCTCTGGGGCTTGGGAGGATCAGGGTAGGCCTCGTGTCGCTTGTTCACCGACGAGGATGCTGCTAACGAGCCACTAAGCAAAACGCAGATTGCGCTGGACTACGCATATCGACGGTGCGACACCGATGATGAATGCTGTGTCTTCTGGGTGCACGCAGACACCGAAGCAACTTTTGTGTCCGATTACAAGACGATCGGGAAACAGCTTGACATCGATAAGCGACTTGACGGGTCAGAGCTCCTCGATGCGGTGCGCAGTGGGATCGAAGCACGTCCGAAGTGGTTGATGGTCCTCGATAATGCCGATGACCTCAGGCTATTTGGAGTCGGTCAAGCCCAAGAAGGGGCGAACGAGAACCTGCACAAATATGTCCCTCGCACGCTACAAGGGACGGTATTATGGACGAGCCGAGATGGACATATTACTAACACACTTGTCGGTTGGCGTCGGAGTATCGAGGTGTCGTCTATGGGCGTGGATGAAGCGACGACGCTCCTCGCAAGAGTCAGAGACGAGCCGTTGGCGTCGGGGGGATTAGGAGTGAGTGCTCTTCTGAAAGAACTGCAATATGTCCCGTTGGCCATCTCGCAAGCCGGTGCGTACATGCGGCGTATGTCGATAACAGCCGAGGAATACCTAGATCTCCTCAGGCAAGGTCAGACTCGGTGGGAAGTGCTAAAGACGAGCGACACTGACCGACATCGCCGGCCGGAGGTGTCAAACAGTGTGCTTGAGACGTGGAGGATCTCCACCGAGCGGATTCGAGTGGAGAGCGAGATGTCATACCGAATCCTCCACGTGGTTGCGTATCTGGATTGCCAGAATATACCGTACGAGCTAGTGACTGCCGCGGCCAGTCCATACGACGTTGATGATGAGAACGCAACTAGGCAGGCTACCGAGCTTGAGGTTCTAGTAGCCGTCGCCCGGCTCAAACAGTTTTCTTTCCTCAGCCTGCGTCGGACAGAGGATGGTGGACGAAGTTACGAGATGCACAAGCTTGTGCAAGAAGCTGTGCGATACGGGTTGAGAGTGAGAGACCCGATGGAGGCGGCTCTAGATGAGACAGCGGGAAAAGGCAGCGGGCTGGAAAATGGTGAAGCATACTATTCTAGAGTGGCTTGCCATGTAGTGAACAGGTTGTTCCCGGTATCTGAGCCGGAGTTCTGGGCCCGATGCGAGCAGTACGTGACGCACGCTATACGGATAGCAGAGTGGGCGGAGGGGAGCAAAACAGAGACCGAGACTTCGATTTTACTTGAGAGGGTATCGGATTTTCTCTACGATCGAGGGCGGTGGAGGGAGAAGGAGCCAGTAGACATGAGGGCATGGGGTCTCCGGCGGGAAGTGCTTGGGGAGAAGCATCCAGATACGATCACGAGCATGGCGAACCTTGCGATAACGTATCATGCGCAAGGCCGGCATAATGAAGCCGAGAGATTGAAGGATAAAGCATTAGATCTCCGGCAAGAAGTGCTTGGGGAGAGGCATCCAGATACGATCAGGAGCATGGCGAACCTTGCGATAACGTATCATGAGCAGGGCCGGTATGATGAGGCCGAGAGATTACATGATAAAGTATTAGGTCTCCGGCAAGAAGTGCTTGGGGAGAGGCATCCAGATACGATCACGAGCATGGCGAACCTCGCGGCAACCTATTATAAGCAGGGCCGGTATGATGAAGCCGAGAGATTAGAGGATAAAGTATTAGGTCTCCGGCAAGAAGTGCTTGGGGAGAAGCATCCAGATACGATCACGAGCATGGCGAACCTCGGGGCAACGTATAATATGCAAGGCCGGCATGACGAGGCTGAAGTGCTTCATGGAACCGCCTTAGAGCTCCGCCGGGATATACTTGGACAACGCCATCCAGAAACGATTCGAAGCATGGCGGACCTCGCAGAAACGTACCGTATACAGGGTCGTTATGACGAGGCTGAAGTGCTTCAAAAACATGCCCTAGGCCTCCGCCGGGATGTACTGGGAGAACGCCATCCAGATACGATACAAAGCATGACATCCCTTGCGTCAATGTACTATATGCAGGGCCGGTATGGCGAGGCTGAAGTGCTTGATAGAACCGCCTTAGAGAACCGCCGCGATATACTTGGACAACGCCATCCAGATACGATACAAAGCATGACATCCCTCGCATCAACGTACTATATGCAGGGTCGGTATGACGAGGCTGAAGTGCTTCAAAAACCCGCCCTAGACCTCTGCCGGGATGTACTTGGAGAACGTCATCCAGGTACGATACAAAGCATGGCGAACCTTGCCTTAGTGCAGAAGCAATTGCAACACGCGGTTTGAAAGACCGGTTCCGCTTTCGACGACGACGCAGGTTTGTAGTGCAGAAGAAGTAAAATCGCGCCGCAGAGTTTTACGGGAGCTTGTGTATGCCAAAGTTAGGAAGTTTGGGAGATGCGGATCTCGCGAAAGCAAAGGGCATGATTGTACTTAACAATCTAAGCTCACTACGCACCACCTTCCGCAGACTCTTTACGAGAAAACAACATGGTAGTTGTAGCCAGCGTCGGTATCACCACGAACGCCGGTAATCCGGCTCGTACGCAAAGTTCTTCTAATTTATGCCCTGCTCACGATATGAGGACTTTCGATCGACAGGGGGAGTTAATTCAGAAGGGCTTAGGGAGGCTGAAAAGCGACGACTTAGGGGGCCAAGGCATATCCCAATCATCTATCCTGCACTAATACTCGTTAGTTTTCCACACTTTATAACGGATCTATGCAACAAACTCAAAACCGCTAAACCGACAGAGATGCACGTATTCATCCGAAGGTTGTAATACTGAGATCTATCACATACCTCCTTGCTGTTATCTGCAGTATCTGCGATGAGCGCTGTATTTCTTGAGATACTCCTAGGACGAGGATAATCTCAAAACGGAGACTCTGGTCGGATATGTACCAAATTATTCACGATGCCTTGAGGTTTCAGTCAGAAGAACACAGAATGGAAAGGTCAAGAAGCGTCGGTAGACTTCAGCCGGACATCGTCCGCTATGGAAGTTGATTTCCGGTCTGAGATCGCAACAGCCGCTTCCGTCGATGAGCGTCGATACCAACGTAGAAGCGCCAACAAGAAAGTTTATCTCAGGGGCGAGCACCTTTATCGATGCTCAATATACGCATGGTTAACGATGGGGCTCCAATGACAAGTCGATAGGTTCAAAAAAGGGATGTCGGATTCACGCGGATCCCCTATAGATTTCACTTGTTCATCTCGATTTTGGGCAGTCAGGAAATAAATGTCTTCCTCTTTCTCATTATCATTACTCCAAATAGCGCTTGCCGTGGGTGGCGGCGTCCAGAATCCCTCGGGATCTTGCCATGTCTCATTGAGTACCGCTGTGGTCTAGAATAGCCCAGAACAGAAAGAAACGTGACAAAGTAGCAAGGCTGATGGTGCTAGTCAAACTCGGGTCAACAAAACAGAATAGTCGTTTTGGACAACATCGCATATGTATATCAGTACGCACGAAGACCTGAGCATGAGACTATTAGGTATAAATCAGGGTATTTTTACTAGGCATTAGAGACCCTTCTGCTTCTCAAGGCTACTTAAGTCCTATAGTTGAAGAAGATCCGCCGGGTTCCTCAATGTTTCCTTCACATCCATGGCCTGCCTTACGAGGCCCAGTAAGCTCCCTCGATAGTCCACGCCCAGATCGCTTACGGCGAGAGTTATTTCGAGCCGAGGCAGTGTCGTCATAGGACATTTCATCATCGGAGGAATAAGAGTAATCTTGTGATCTGGACGAATTTCTCTTACTAGCTTGATGCCGTCGATCATACCGTCCACGGTGAGGCGGCATTCTCGCAGCATTATCCCATTGAGTAGCGTTCATCAATCGGTTGAACACGGCATCAGTTATCTGAGCGACCAGCTCTCCAAACTGCGGCTGGTTTTCGCGTCTGTCGTACCCATGTCGTTTGTCTCCTCGCCGAGCATTTACCTCGTGCCGATGGTTCTCTCTACTCCTCCCTGTTTCGGAGCTGGGATCGTCCTGTGAAGCCGTGTCGCGAGAGGCCTGACTGCTGGTTTCCCTGTTGCTTCCCTCCTCCTCATCGTCAGTAGTCATCCCCGGAGGATCAGGCGCTGGAGGCGGCGGTTCAGTGGAAGACGTCTTTTTGCTGAAGGCTGTTCGGCCCCGAGACCGAACGGGCGAAGTGGAAGCAGGTTGGCGGACGGGAATATCAGAGGTATGCCATGATTCGGATCGGGACTGCGTGTCTGTGGCAGTTTCACGCCCCCCCGACTCCTCATCTTCTCTCCGGTCTTGATAAGTTCCCTGGTCGCTCAGCATCTCAGCAGACTGCCAGTCTTGTTTGCGTTCCATGCGTCGGAATATTTGCTTCTTAGGCCCCAGGTCCTCTAGCAGCTTTTTCTTTGATAGCGCCACAATCTCATCGATGCTCTTCAGCATCTTCTCCTTGGCCAACCTCTCAAGCTCATCATCTTGCCTTTTTTTGGCTTCTCGCGCTGCATTCTCCGCCCATCTTTCAGCTTCCAGCTTAGCCCTAATTTCCCTTTCTATTCTTTTGACTTGTTCCTCGGCCTGCTGCTTTCTCTCTGCTTCTGTGCGTCGCTCTGCCTCCATCCTTTCGCGTGCGGCAGTCTCTACCTCATGTTTTGCTCTCTTTAGTTCCTCCTTAGCGGCTTCCTGGGCGTTCCTGATGTCCTCCCTCCTGCGATAGAAATCCACTTCTGTACCCTTGCGGATGTCGCCCTCAGTTTCTTTCTGTTTCTCGAGGACCTTTACCCTCTCAAGTAAGGCGGCAATCTCGGCTCTCAATCGAATGTTTTCCAGGTTTTCCCTTTCAGGAGCCAGCGCGGGAACAGACGATGGTGCTGGTGCCGGTTGAGGACTTAACGGGCTATTCCACGGTGATGTCTGCATCGGGATACCGCGTTGTGTGTAACGACGAGCTGAAAATTGGTTATCGGTGTTGGTAGCCTGAGGCGATCGGTGAATTGTGTGTCTAGCATGAGGAAGCCTCTCGTCGTACGATAAATCCGGACCAGATGCGTAATTTACTTGGTGAGCAGGGTAGTCTGGGTTCTTCGGTGTCTTGCTTGGCCTTCTGGGATGTCTCTTATCAACCCGGTAAAAGCCTCGTGGTTCTTCAGCACTTGGAATTGGTGGGTTGGAGAAGGGGTACTGATTCTGGACCAAAGGCCGCCCAAGAAAATCATCTGCCCTTGAGGATCGTTCTCGTGGCGGAACCGATTGACGCTCGGCTGGATTCCAGGCTTGGGAAGGCCCTCGATATGGCTCCCCATTGATTGAGGCTCCTCCGATGCGATCAAAGTCCTCCGCCTCATCTTCCGACTCAGCGCTCCCAGATTGAGACGATAAATAGTCCACAGGGTAGCTGCGCCTTTCATGAGAGCTTTCGCGACGCCTAATGTATATAGGTATCTCCTCAAACGTCACAGAATGCAGAGGTGCGGAGGATTGTCCTCGACTCTCGCTTAAGCGGGAAATGGACATTCTGCCTCGTATAGTAGATGAGGAACGGAAGAAAGATAGCTGGCTGGAAATGAAGCCCTTGAAATGGGTTGAACGTTGTTGTCCTGTTGAAAACTGATCGACATAAATTGGCCTCTCTGCCTTAATGGGGTGTGGTGGTCATAAGCCAAACTTGGGACAGTGAAGTCAATAGCATTTGCTATGCATGACGGCCGCGGCCGAGCCGAATCTAGACCTTAAGATTCGAGCCCAGTGATGTTTGTAAATCTGCGGCATTTACCAAACCCCCCGAATGGCTGTGCCGACCACCTGCATCAGGCAACCTGTCGGATGACCTGGTTCGCAATGCACTTTCTGAGGAATAGCCACTCATCGTGTCCTCACCTAATGTGCAGTGATCAGATGCCTCTCCGCTTGAAGCCGCCAGTGTCATACCCTCGGCACCGCCGGCTGACTGGCGTCAAATATTTTACTGATCTTCTCCATCAGCCGCACTGAATCTGGAACCACATGTAGTAGACCAGTCGTGGATGACCGAGAGTGAACGAGAGAACCGTCGCAACAGCCAGATAACAGTGGTTATCGTCACAAAATGATAGCGCCAGACCCAAGTGACAGAAGGCCAAACATTACGGCTGACAACAGGGCTGGGGGTGGTCAATACTTTGCTGGCGATGGGGACCAAAACGTCACCAGCGGCCAAGGCGTACAATACAATGACCGCAGCCATCATCGGCATGTCATAAGTGTGTCAAATGTCGCCATGGTACTCTTGACTTACTGACAGCCGCGTTCACAGTCAACGTGCCAGGCATGCCATCCCTGTGGCCTCTGAACCAAGCACTCGGTGGAGCCGAGACCAAATCAAAGGGGCCAACAAGTAGGTTGATCTGCCGACGTCAGGTGCTCGGGGCGCGGTTGTGCTTATGTCTATATACAGGAGCGGTCATGGTTGAATGGCTCATGAAGCAGTCTGATCAGAGCTCAATAGACCCTTGCCGTAAGCAGGTAGACTTGTTCAGCCAAGTGATACCTGGCACAGGAACATGGGTTCTAGAGACCAAAGAGTTTAAGACGTGGAAAGACAGATCAAGCTCATTCAGACGTCTAGTAATGCACGGAATCTGTGGGTGACACTGCAACTCTAACTATGGTTTCTCGGTTTCGCTAACTGTTAGAAGTGGGATCCGGAAAAACCATGCTTCTGTGGGTAGATGCTGCTGTCCCGAATGCAAACGGGCGTTGACGCTGATATTTGTCCCCTCAGGTCACTAATCATCAATTCGTTATTGAATGAAAGCCAGAAATACAACGACGTTGCCTGCGTTTACTTCTACTTTCAAGAAGGCGAAGAACATCCCCCATCGGTCTCTCGCATTTGGGCAAGCCTACTGAAGCAACTCCTGCAACATCAGGTACCCGGAGAGATCGCAGGGCAACTGAAGTCCAAGTTCAGTAATTCTTTTCAAGGATCGGAGCCACTCAATTCATCTGAGTACTTTAATCTCTTCAGAGCTCAAGCCAGCATGTTCAGTACAGTCTATCTGGTTATAGATGCCCTGGATATTGTTGTCGACGCCAACAATGAGAAAACGCGAGAGCTTGTACAAGGTGCCCTTTGGAAAATGCCGGATAATGTCAGGGTGCTCTATTCATCCCGAAACAATTCCCTCGCTCATGGTCATGGATTCGGCCACGCCTTGCATATCAGGCCTCAGGAGTCCGACATAATCACATATCTCCAATACCAAATTAAAACCGACGTGAACCTCCCTTCCGTGCTAGAAAACCCCAAAGACCTGGACAAAGTGGTCAAAACAGTGACCAGTGTAACGATGACCAGCGGAATGTCAGTACAATTTCTCCATTCACCATCGCAACTAATGCTAACTAGACTTTAGGTTCCTCCTAGCCCTGCTACACTTCGAAAACCTACGTAAGCAAGGTACTATGGCCGATATCAATAAAGCACTTCGTCACCTTCCTGCCGACTCCCATGGGGCATTCGAGATTGCCGTCCGACATATCGCTGAGCATGGCACGGGATTTAAGAGCAGCTTGGCAAAACACGTTCTCACTTGGGTTGTGCACGCGAAGTCGGGTCTGACTATTGACCAAGTAAGAGAGAGTTTCGCTATCCAGAAGAGCAAAGGTGATCACTATCAAGAGCACTTACCTTCCGAAGCCTCTTTGATCTCTGCTTGTGCCGGTCTGGTTATTGTAGACTCAAACAACAGCACGCTTCGCCTCGTCCACGAGTCGGTACAAACCCATCTACGGAGGTACAATATTATACTGAAGCAAGCCGACTTGAAAATGGCAAAAATATGTCTGGACGCCCTATTACTTGATCAATCTGATCGAGATAACCCTGTACTTCTCCTACCGTATGCTGCAAGACACTGGTGTTCACACCTTGGTGATTGCCGAGAAGCAGGCCCCGAAACACAACAGCGGATCTGTATGTTCCTGGAAGACAGAAGCAAATTAACACGGGCATTTGAAGCAATATCCGAAGTAGAAGATTTTGAGGGGATGACGGGTCTACACGCTACCGTGCACTTTAATCTCCGACACTATACCAAAATGCTCATCAAACGAGGTGTTGATATCAATGCACAATGCTCTGCTAGCGGCGAAACTGCTCTACATTGGGCTGTCAGATACGGCCGCCTACAGCTTCTTCAGTATCTGATCGATAAGAACGCAAAAACAAATTTAACCGACAGAAACGGTGACACTCCGCTCCTTAAGTACCTCATGGGGCCAACGATTGGTGATATAGGGGTCGCAGAAACCTTGGTTCGGGGCGGCGCAAGGTTAGACATTTCGGGAACCAAAGGATTGACGCCCTTGTTGTCAGCTATTCAATACGGTCCTACGTCTATTGCAGAGCTCTTCATTATGAGCCTGAAGGATGTAAACATCGAAGTAACCAAAGGCTGGACTTCGTTGAGACAACTCTTTTATCATGGACATGAAATGGTCCTTATGTTGCAAAAAGGCGCGGGAACTGACGTCCATTCCTCTGCCGATGGCTGGAACCCATTGAGACATGCCGTTAAAGACCATGTCCGACACTTAATGCATATCCTCTTGGACCGGGGTGTGGACCTAAATCGCCCAACGACCGATGGCTGGCTGCCGTTGATTCATGCAGTCCAGGCAGGAAGCCTCGTAACGATTAAAAGCCTACTAAATAGAAAGCCCAATCCAGCAGATATCAGCCTACGGTGCCTAGAAGAGAATAAGTCTCCTCTTCGGTGGGCTTTCTTCAGTAAGCGGGTAGACACAATCCGGCTTTTAATCAAGTATGGAGCGGACGTCAACGAGAAGAACAAGGACGGGTGGAAACCCCTCAGCGCCGCAGTTATCAATGGCGACAAGGATTTAGCCTGGTTACTACTCAAGAATGGAGCTCGGCCGAATGAACTGGATAATGACGGCTGGTCGGCGCTCCTCCACGCAATCAAGAGGCGAAACAAGGATATCATCTGGCTCCTGGTCACCAACGGGGCAAATGTGAATCATCAAAGCGACAATGTCCCCAGCCCTATTGATATAGCCATGGCCAACGACGATCTCTCAATCGCGTGGCTTTTATGCGAACATGGCGCCAATGTCGCTGCCGTTGATACCAAGGGATTGACGGCTCTACACCGCGCCTGTAATGATCGACGCCTACAGTGGGTTAGATTTCTTCTCGACAGAGAGTCAGATACCAGTTCCAAAGATAATGACGGGTCTACTCCTCTGCATCGGGCTGTGCGGATGGGCTTGGTTGATATTGTCAGTCTCGTTGCATTTAGGGGATCACAACTGGGGCACCTTGATATACAGGATGGCAAAGACAATACTGCTCTTGTTCTTGCAACTTTACTGAAGAATAAGCCAATGGTGCAGTCCTTGCTACGTCACGGTGCGTCACCTGATATCCAGGATGGAAACGGCGTGACGGCGCTGCACCACGCTGCCAGACTAGGATTCAACGATGGACTCCGCCTTCTGATGCACAAGGCCGACAATGTTGACTTGCCGGACAACAAAGGCTACACTACTGCCCACCACGCGGTTAATGGTGACGAAGCGGACATGGATACCATCCATGTTCTGGCGACACAGGGAGCCGACTTGGAGGTTCAGGAGCGTCGTGGGCTGACGCCATTGATGCTCGGTGCGCATCTGGGCAAGTCATCTATCGTGAGACAACTATTGGAAGAGGGAGCGAATGCGGACGCTCGGAATGAAAAAGGATGGACTGCGTTGAGTATCGTCGACGGAGAGCAGAACCCTGATGTGAAGAAGCAGCTTGAAAGAGCATCACAGGAAAGGGTACAGCGGCGTTGGTAGCTCTGAAGCGAGTTGAACTTTCCTAATCAGAACTGAGGGCTGTAGTTTTAGCTCGCAATATGTGAACCAAGAGCTCAGTTATAGATAGCGGGAGTTTATGGACAACCTCAGTTCTG
This sequence comes from Microcera coccophila, assembly GCA_024112705.1. Classification (NCBI taxonomy): domain Eukaryota; kingdom Fungi; phylum Ascomycota; class Sordariomycetes; order Hypocreales; family Nectriaceae; genus Microcera; species Microcera coccophila. The sequence continues at coordinate 12,743 of JAMYIC010000674.1, forward strand.
GGTGAAGTTGAACGTGCCACCATTAGATGTCCCGCTGATCTGTGTGGCTGTACCACTTGCAACATTTTGATTTCCAATTCCACTGTGAACAAACTGTCTGCCCGGTCCCGTGTTATGCAAAGTTATGAACGATCTCTCTTCGACTTTCCCTTCTGACTTAATCTCCCTCAACAACTCGTCAATCTGCACCCTCGTGGCCGCTTTGACAGCGTGGTTCATCGTGAGAACCTGCAGATCCGCGACGATGCCTCGCATCAAGCGATCAACCTCGTCGGCTTTGGGAACCGTCTTGAATGCTCTAAGATACCTCTCCGTACGCGAGGCTCCCAGGGGCGGGATGGCGGCTTGGAAAACGCTGTGCAGCGCGGTGGCCTTCTCATTGCATGCCTCAAGCACGGTTTTTAAGGCGTTGTAGGACTCGGAGGACTGGTTTTCCTCAGGAATGCCATTTCTTGCTATTGTGAGGCTATCTTGGACCAGCGGGAGGCGGGACCCGACTTCGCGGAACGATTGCGGCAGGCCTGAAGTGTCTCCGGCGGCTTTGTAGAATTTCATAGAAGCGTCGATGACGGTGATGATGCCGGAAATCAGCCCTAGTACTTCGGCACCAGACATTGTGATAAATCGGCGAAACGGACGACGGCTATCAAGTCGCCCGTATGAGTACTGTTGGCCACGCTAACAACCGCAGAGGGTTTCAGGCGATTCTGTCAGTGCAGTGTGATGTTGACAGTGACGGACCAAAATCAGGCCGGGCTGCAGATTCAGGCAAAAGATCGGCTTACCGTCGTACGCAGATGTTATGGTGTGCCGTGCTGTACTCGCCATTGGAGGGCCGAGGTGGAGTCATGTCTGCTGGCGGAGAGAGAAACCCTCCGAGCTGAACTTGTGGACTGCACATCTGCCTAGAGGCTATATGCGACCGTCAGCTTTCAAGTCTTCTTGATTCGCCGAGTTACTGCGGTGGAGCGTCAGAGACGGCACATCCGGTCGGACTTGGACCCTGGTCTAGATGCAATGGTCCTTAGTATAAGGGAGCCGCTACCGTCTTGAGCATCAGTAAAACAATGTGCTTTTCTAGGCCTCGGCTTCACCTACGTCTTCTTCTGTTTGTGCTTTTCACTTACTCGCTTGTACTGGATCTCCTCGTCGAGGTTCGTGAATATTCAACTCCTTTATGTACTTGTCTACCAATTGACAATAGTAGGGGCTTTGTTTGCTATCAAGATGTCGAGCGCTGTATCAACCAAGAAACAAGCCCTTCGGGCACTCGAGACAGCCGTTTTTGTTCTCAGCCGAGCAATTGAGGCATGTGGCACGATTGATGATAACGCAGATGTTCCCAAAGCGTTCTCTGTCGTCGCAAAACACCTTCCCATCCTCGCGGAGATACTCGCCTCAGTTCGAATGCGCCTTGAGTCAACCACCAACGAAATGGAGGAAATCAAGGAGTTGTATCTGGAGATTAAGCAAGCGGCCGAAGAGTGCTGTCACCAAGTACCGCACCTCCAGGGTCTCTTCGACACAGTCACAAGTACCGAAGGGAACGCCGAGAAGACTGAGGAATACCGCAAAGCTGTTGAAGACGGAGGTGGAAAGAAAGTAGAGAACATCATGGTCGACCTTCTTGACGGCATCAGCCTCATGGCCGTGGAGCCGCTTGTGAGTGAGGAGCAAATCAAAATGCTGCAAGAAGCATTGTACGAAGTGAAGAAGCTCCCACCATCACTGGCAGATGAGGATGCCAGGGGAAGTACTTCTCTGAAGAATTATGGATCGGGTACTCAGTTCTACCATGGCGGAAAAGGGCATCAGAATCATTGTACCGGAGGTTTTCAGGTCACGGGGGATAATCACAATGCCCGATATATGTACGCGGCAAAGCTCAAGGAAGAAGACATTGCCTCCTGAGCATCACAACTGAGGGTATTAGACCTGGCTAAGGTCTGAGCAGAAGTAGAGGTCGTGTGATGCTGGCTGACTGAGAATACGGTAACGCTTCATAGTTACAATCTATCTTCCCCATCCATCGTCATGCTCTACCTTCGACCAATCTGATGTACTTGCCGCCATTCCTGGCAGTGATACTGTGCGTCGGCGAGTCCTACACTTCAATGACTGCGACGAGTAACACGGTGGAACTGCTGCAAAGCCTGCAAGCCTCCAGGCAAAACCTGCATACACCTCATTACCTTTCTTACTCGATCAGCAGAATAAATACGAGTTGCCCTAGCTCAGCATCTGGGCCACTTCAGATCCGCAAGACCTGCAGTTCCGCGCTTCCGCGTCTA
>JAMYIC010000676.1:0-21648 GCA_024112705.1 Microcera coccophila
GAAAAACACCGGATAGTTGTAAGAAAGGCGATCTTTTGATCTCTAGAACTCAAGTATCTTGCTCTAGGGTAGCGATTGCGCTGCGAAGATTCGACTTCCACCAATTTGCATCGGCTCAAAGCAATTAAGATCACGTGATTTTCGGGATCTCCGCGGAGCTCGGACCAAGTCGCGCCGGCCGCCAAAATTTTCTGGGATCTTTGTCCGGGTCATGATTAGAATTCCTCGAGGTTCGGATAAGATCTTTGCGAACCCCTTCTTCTAGCCGCCGATTGTTCCATCGCAACCACCACGTCGCCTTCTTAATTCTGCTAATTCACCATCATGTCGTCGCTCTGGAACGCTTTCACAGGAGGCAACAAGCCTCAGCATCAGCAACAGCAGCAACACACCCCGACAACTGTGCAAGAACCGGCCCACCATCTTTCCTTCGATCCGACTGAAGGCCAAGGAGTCGAGTCGTTCCTCCAAAGTTCTTCTTTCGCCGACCCGTCGCAACTACATCCCCTCGCCGGCCTGAACCATGACACTCTCGAATACCTATCTCTTGAAGATTCGGCCCTGTCCGAGTTGCCTGGTGGCCAATCCGTTCTCCCCTCACGAGGTTTCACAGATGATCTTTGCTATGGAACTGGCATCACCTACCTTGCGGGCTTGTCGATAGGAGGTGCTCTGGGTTTGAGCGAGGGACTTCAAAAATCAGCTGGTCAGCCCCCAAAGCTGCGACTGAACTCGGTGCTCAACTCGGTAACCAGGAGAGGCCCTTTCTTGGGTAACTCGGCTGGTGTCGTCGCCATCACCTACAACTGTATCAACTCGTTAATTGGAATGTTACGCGGGAAGCACGATGCCGCAAACACCATCCTGGCCGGCGGCCTGAGTGGTATGGTCTTCAAGAGCACTAGGGGCTTGCGCCCTATGATGATCTCGGGTGGTATCGTTGCCTCTGTAGCTGGTGTCTGGGCTGTAAGCATTGCTTCAAACGACAAGACTTGATCTGTACTGACTATCAATGGCAGGTTGCGCGACGATCATTTTTCCCCATCCCCGATCCCACTCCGGCTGTTTCTGACGAGCTCTCCCTCTAATTCGACTGAACCTTTTTTCCGTCACAGAATGTGACGGCCTAAGACCCTTTTAATAGCACGTATGTCCCCGGCGGAGACGATATCTTGAAGGGGAAGAGAGGGATGATGGGAAGCTCTTCCCTTGTATATGCTGAGTCTACAGCTTTTTATGGAGTTTGGTTGCATGGTAATGGACGATCTCACCTCTAATGGGCAACTTGTACATTACTTCAGGTAACTGGTCAGCGAGCATTAGACCATACAAAGGGCAGGCGTCGGATCTGTAAAATGGCATATACAAATTGACTAAACGTTGGCGCAGCGCTGGTGAAGTGGATTACGAGACTACCATGGTGTTCCTTTCGAGGAGGGTTGTAGGTCTCGGTTGAGAACCTGAGATGCTTGATGGAAGAGGCGAGATCTTGCCGGCTGGCAATTGTGATGCCGTCCATCGCCAGCTGGTTCCTTCCCGTCGCCACACCTCGATGCCGTCAATGTAAGGCAGGAACAGAACCCAGCCAGCTGGCGAACACCAAGCTAGGAATACTCCCTTAGCTCAGTTCATGTACACATCGCCCAGGGCTCTTACTTCTTTTCTACTTCAATTACCACTCAAGCCCCGCACGCCATAAGGCCCTTCATTGTACCGTGTATTGAGACTTTATACTTCTTTGACTTGTTCTATTATACCTAATTTTCGGGTTGCAAAGCCTAGCATGGACGACGTCGTAATAGAAGGCGGTAGCGTGGAAATATCGACCCTCGAACTGTGCCCTGCGGTGCTTCGAAATGCAAATCCCCAGAAAACCCCGGCCCTCCAGACCGGAAACGCTGCGCATAGCATGCCTGTCGTTGACCTCTTGACTCGGCGCGACATTACTGCCTTGGACTGCCCTCTCCCCCGTGCGGCTCCTACGCTCACCGAAACACCAAAGCGTCGTCAGTCAACAACGAAAGCAATGTCTAGTCCCCTAGATGCCTACAGTATCAAAGAGCGACTTATAGAGACCCAACTTGACGCTTTGCGAGCGAGAGCACGGGTCGTCTACAGTAACGGCCAGGCTGATGGAACGACCCTTTTTGGGTATTCACCCGACTTGACGCCTCTGGAAGGGTTTCATATGTCTGATGGGTTCGATCGCTTGTGGTTTGTGTCGACAAATATAAAATCACCAGTGCACCCCTCGAGGCAGGCCCTCGAAGATGATGTCGTCCGGAGATTCAAGGTGCTGGAAAGCATGTACAAAGATAAGGAGAACCGCGGCGTGTTTGATAAAGTTGAAGAACTGTTGAAACGCGAAGTAATGATGACCTGCCAAAACGAATGGGACTATAACAGACTCGTTCCAGGTGCGCTATCGGACTGGGCCCTCGTCAAACGAGGTCTCAATGGAAAAGGCCTGCTCGATATGATTGCCAAGACGCGATTTCTCACTGGCAAAGCTCTTCTACTAAGATGCTACCACCTCAACGTCGTTGAACTGACTACAGATGGAGTATTCGCCGTGAGGCAAGTCGAGATTTGCACTGGTCTCAGTGCCGCGACATTCTGTGAACGACTCAACGTCTGGTTTCCACCGAATGGCGAACATGACCAAAGTATCCTTGAGGCGATGCGAAAGAAACTCGCGGTTGTTGAGCAGCATGGTACTCTCGAAGGCAAAAAGAAGGCCCGAGGCTTCTTGAGAGAACTGGATCGGCCGTTCTATCAAATAGAGGTTCCAGGGAGCGAAAGAACTGCTTGGACGTACAAGCTCTATGTCAAGAAGGAATACAAGCTACAGACTGGAAAAGGTCCGGGCAAACCAGGAAGTTGGACAGACCTCAAAGATGGGAACGCTTTCGAGGCACTGGAACAAGGCTTGTGTGCGGGAAAACACCCAGTGGTAGTTCGAGTAAGCACCCTTGCTCTCTGGACCATCTGCACTCAAGTAACTAATGGCGAATAAGCCTTAGAAAATTCGACTCCGCCGGATATGGCCACTGATCAACAAATTGGAGGAGTGTCTTCCACCATCGAAAGACGAGCCTGAGCTTGATGAAGGACAACTTGCCATCTTGGATGAATTGTTGAAAGGGCAGGGCGAGCATGAGAGACAACAGGGAAAGAGAGTCGTGGACCTACTTGCCACTCTCGCGAGGCCAACATACCGGCTCGAATTTGGACACCTCGTTGATCAAACAGAGCAAACAGATGCTCTGATGAATGATACCGGAGCTAAAGCCAAGCTGTTTGGAACCATTTGACCCATTTGCCTATTGAGAATATCTCCAAGACTTGGGATTGACAATTGTGCGCTGGTCGCAGTGCTTGCTTTTAGGGAAGATGTGACGGAGCATCTAGACTATGCTGTAAACTTTGCCTGTGGTGGGCGACCAAGGAGCATTTCGAGGCAAGGAGAGCTTGTGGACAGTCAATTGGCAGATAGAACTGCTCTATGTAGGCCCATATTGATGTCTTTGATGTTCTATCTCTGAGATGACAAGATTAACCTACGATGTAAGGGAGAAGATGCCCTTTTCGAGGGGACCTAAAGCGTCTCTTCAATCATTGTGTACGATAATTTGTATTACCGACTACTTAACTGCCCGGAATATCACATGACTTTTGACCGACCTTCATGCTGACCTTTTCAACCTAGCTTTCATCTTGTAACATAAAATCTACCAATCCATTCCTTCAACGCCGAGTCCTCCACTAGAATTTTCATCCGCCTTTCTTGCAATCTTCCTATTCCTGATTCAACATTCGCGATAGCTTTATCGCTCCCAGCCGCAATGCCCTGCTGCACGCGGAGGCTTGGTTCGCTGGGTTTTGTTGAGTTTGATCGTGGGGGCCAGGAAACCTCTCAGCTCGTACAGCCCTTGGGTTCTGAGATCCTTGTGCCACAGCTGGGGTCTCCATGCGATGATTTCATCTAGGTCAATGCTGTTGCTCTCGTAGCCCTGATCTATTTGTGGGCCTGTAGCGACAGACTTGATGATCGGGCGTTCAAGGACCATCTCGTTGCCGTATATGGCTGTGTGGCTAGGTGTGCGACTGGGTGTGGATCTCTGCAAGATGGAACTGTCAAGCTGTACGAGGTAGTGCATCTTAGCTTCTATGGGTAAAGTCTGCTGGCAAATTCTTATCATTATCTATTGAGGTTCTTAATTGCCTAGTTATTAGGGATTGTGTGCGGTACTCTGTTACGTAAACTTAAATTGTGTACGTATATTGAGAGACTTGAGACTACCTAGCTATAAAAATAACAAAAAGGAGGAGATGATAAGAACATGCCAAAGAAATTAGCTCTCACATGTTAGAGTTTTCTTTGAGATAGTAGTCTATGCAATAATGTGAGATAAATAGCAAGATTCAGTGCTCGGACAAACGTATTGATTTCCCGATGCTCAAGCAGGATTTCGATGCTGCTTTTGGCGTGTACGAAAGTGCGGCTAGATTTCCTGAACACTCTTCGTACAACCACATAAGCCCATCTCTGTTCGCCCTTCACCACGACCGCCGCCGGAAAGATTCCAACAAGAGCTTTGGCTAATATGTGCCTCCCCTGCTTCACTTGGACCTGGGCTAAATATGAGGAAGACGTCATGCCCGAGACGTGGATATGGGACGGCAGAAGTTGGGTATTGCAAAAGGTAGTAAATGATTTCGTTATCCCTCCACAGATTTCAGTTCCAACTGCAGAGACGCAGTTGCTGTCAGCTGTATGGGCACTCTAGTGAGTGCGAGACGACGTGAGATGAGAGTGAGAGAACTGAGCCGGAGGTGGTTGTTCAGTGGCGGCCATCTTCGACGCCGGGACTACCCTCCTTCACATTGTGGCCTGAACACCTGCATCAGTTGGCAGGAAAGCGAACCCGGAACTCCGTGGCCGCAATTCTGAGAGCGAACACTTGAAGGCTGGGAAGGGACCTCACCAACCTGCACTGGGAGCTTCGGTTTTTCACAACACACCATCAGCCCTTGCGGCATCATGAGACCTGCCAGCTAACGCCCCCGAATCACCCGCCGCGTCTCTGCTCGATTCGAAAACCAGGAACACCGAGATATATCAAATCATCGATTCTTCCGAACTCTCAACCATGGCAGAGCCCCCGAAAGCAAGCACGACCGACTTCAAATCCCCCAAAACACCCCGTCGACTCAAGACCCCAGACTCAAACCGTCAGGTGCATTTCGACGGCGAAGGCAACCCGAAGAACAACAGAGGCATCAGACCCGAGCAACAAGGCGCCTTCAACGTCCCCGCCACGGGTAGTAAATATGGCCCCGAGAGCTTCCCCCAGGTTGGCCCAGCGCCGGGCAGTCATCTGCAGTGGCATACATCTGCCAACCCGGCCCAGAGCATCAACGCTTCTGGTTTCTGCCAGCCGCACGCACCCGGCAGTGCATTCAACCCTGCTCAGCACTCTGCTCAGCACCCCGCCTATTTTGGCCCTCCCAACTCTCACCGTTTCAACTCCTCTCTTCCTCCCACCAACAACCCCTTCCTCCATCCCAACACCTCGGGCGTTACCTACATTGGCCTGCAGCAGCAACCCCCCACGCAAGTCAACATGGCTTCTGATTATCAGAACGCCGCGCCTCTGCCCAGCGGGGTTCATTTCCAGCCGCCTGTGCCGGATACGACCTTTGGCCCGATCCCTCACGTCTACGTGCCTCGCTTCGACGGGGGTCTGTTCTCTGGTGTCCAAGTCGGTGTCCCCTCGGTACAGTTTGTTTCTGCTCCTGCCTATGCCGCTCCGGCCTGTACCAGTGTGGTTTTGCCAAAGACGGTCTACCTGAATGGCTACACTTACTATGCAAGTGGACCTGCATGCCCTATGCGAGCGTTATGGTCTTTTCTCTGTAAAGTCCTCATGAATCAAGTGATTCAAGGGTCTCTTCTTCATCCCCGCCGACAGCCATCTGTCGAGATACCACCTCCCCTCCTCTCGTTTTCATCCTGTGTCGAAAATGATGCTGACTTTGGTCTGTAGCAGCCCGCCATGCCTCAGCCCTGTGTGCAGGGAGGCTACGTTGTCGCCCAACAGCCATACCTCGTCCAGCAGCCAGCCGTGAACCAGCAGCCCATGATACTCAACGCGCAGCCGACCCTCATGCCGCAGCCGCAGGTTGTCCAAGGGGTGCCCACGGTTGGCCTGGGAGGTGGTGTTGCCACCATGAGTGGAGGGATTCCCGTCTATGCAGGTAATTCAGGCCACATCCCCGAGGTCACTGGCCTTGGCCGCACGGCGGGCGAGGAGCAATTCCGCCAGGTCAAGTTTGCTCACGCGAACCGGCTCTACGAGCCCCAAGACTTCAAGCCCGCTGATGATGACCCTTCTCGTTTCTACTATGTTCGCGAGGTTGACGGAACTTGGACCCAGCGCAACCGATTTACCATTGATAGCATGGGCGACTGCCGCTGGTATGTCACTGATGAGGGATGGTTCTACGCCGTCCGTCTTCCTGACTGAGTGCTCATCGTCGGTAAGCAACCTGGTGAAACCTGCGAGTTGATGAGGAGGACTGACAATGAACTTCGGTAGAATCTCGTCATGAGGCTTTACACAAGTCAGTGACGTCCATGCTACAATAGCAGCGTGAGTGAGAAGACGTCTCCATCAAGGATGATCTAACGAGCCGCAGATCGGTTCTTGCACGCTCCTCAATTTTCGCGAAGTCTCTCAGGTCTGCTTACCCACGTCTACGTTTCTGAACACACTTGGTACGAATGTTCAATTGCCCTGCTTGCACAAGGAGCTAGAGCTAATCTGAGGCCCAGGAATATGGCTTTTGGCCTTGGTACTCCAATGAGATAATGCCTCAATTCACGGTGATTAGAACCTCGGGATTAGGAAGAAACGTGGACAGGTTTCATGACTCTGGCTCACTGCTGGTAGTGAGGTGGAATGATGGTGGGCCGGAGATTGTATGTTGATGATTTGCTCCTCTCGACCTCCTCATCGCCTTCTAGCTCTTTATGCTTAATGTGCCGGATGGCAGCATTTCAATTTCACTCACATTGCCGTTATTTCGCTTGTGTTGATTGGCGATGATGATTCCGCATGCATGATGTTGTAGATGTGATTGGGGAGTAAGCACAGTCGACATGAACGGTTGCCGCTACTACCCTCCAGGTTGTAGCGTGCAGGCAAATGTACGTACGTCAGCATCCGTACCCAAGCCCCCATTTCCTTCGACGAGATGCCGGGCGAGCTCTACAGCTGTCAAGCTCCCGGAGCTTTATGCCCGCCAGGCGCCCGAAAGAAGAAAGAACAATGAAGAAAACAGCCCACTGGTTGCACCGACATCGCCAAAACACCATCCAGTCTTGTAACTAGGAATCACAACTGTACCACCCACCAGCCCTGGCTGAGGTAATGTGCCTAGTATAGAATGATAATGATACGAAAGGCGTTGATCTAGCGCTACAAGTCCGATCATCTACGGTGATCATTTACGTGGTCCCGCGTTTTGCCTTGGGCGCGTATGCCGCCGTGCGTTAGCGGTGTGTGGAGGTTGCGAACCCCCGACGATCGTCAACTGCGCCGAACCAGGTGATGACACCCTCGAGTTCGTGCCACCATCCTGAACGACAGGGTGACCGTTCCATGACGAGCGTCGAGTCCGTGGGTGGGCTTTTTATTCAGGAGCGAGAACCAACGCCCTGAGGGAATATAGAATGCCGCCATTTATTCTCTTTTTTATTCATCCAAAGTTGCGTCTCTGTAGTAACATTTTATTCAAACTTCTTTACCACATCTCGCCACCTCCCAGAAATGCCTGCGAACAGCACAACTCCACTCCTCCCCGTCTCCGCCATCGCCTCCCCCGCCATCGCAGCTGTTCCCGAGACCCTCCCACTGACCCGGTTCCAGCGCGTCGCCATTCGAACATTCTCCATCCTCCGCTTCTTCCGCGGCATCTCGCTCCTCATCTACCCGAAGTTTGGACTCTGGGCCCTCGACATCGAGACCAGCGGTGCAACATATCTGCTGGCCAGCTCGATCGGCGTCCGCGACGTTCTCATCGCCGGACTGCTCTTCACCTCCGAGTATGCGTCACGGCTGGAGGTCAGTCGTGCGCTGGTCCTGAACCTGTTGAGCGATGCCGTCGATGCGTTTGTGCTCATCTTCTACACGGCTTGGTCTACGCATTGGGGGGATCCGATTGCCGCGATTGCCATGACGGCTATCATGGCTATCTTGGAGCACCTGACGCTCTGGACCATGAGCGAGGCGGAGAGGGATGAGTCGCATTCGCGGCCCAGTGTCCAGGAGGTTAAGGCGTCGAGGATGAGCGCCTGGTTGAGGGATCTGCGCCGTGCTGCGCCACTGTCGCAGCCGGCATCTCCTTGAAACTCAACAGAGCATGGGGTCGTAGTGTTAGTGTTGTTGTAGTTGTTGTTGTTGTAGTTGTTGTTGTTGTAGTTGTTGTTGTTGTAGTTGTTGTTGTTGTTGTTGTTGTTGTTGTTGTTGTTGTTGTTGTTGTTGTTGTTGTTGTTGTTGAGGTTGCATTGGCATGTCTGGTGTTTGGTGTTGGATTGCATCGTTGCACTTCCTTGAGCTGGACTCGAAGTTTGATAAAAGGATACTTGTTTGTTTGACGGGAAATTGATGATTCGAAATACTGTTACAAGATTGCTTCGCTTTGTTTTGTATGCCTCTCATCCACGAGGCCGTTCACCTCTGGAGTAATTTGTTCGTCGCTTACCTGCATTCCGGGACGAGAGGTGTAGGATAGGGAACGTACCTAGGGAAACATGCTGCTTCGACTTTGCCTCGAGAGACTCCCTGTTAAATATGGTGCTCTACTTCTTTTGTGATGAAATACGTGGAGAGCCTACTGCGTCGAAATACACATTATAAGCACGATTTCTTCCGATCCCATCGAGGCTGCCGGTTTTTGTCTTTGCTACGTGCTATGGAAGCAGTTCTTCGAAGCCGGCGAGGTGACCATATACTTATTTCATGATTGCCTGTTTTATGTCTCGTTAGGATATTGCGTTGTATTATTCTCTTCTTAGTTGGGATACCTAGCAAACAAGAGCGAGCATGCTCAAGCGTCTTGCTTTGAGTCATTACCTCAACTCCGAGTTAGTTGCCTCATTACCGCTTTGAGAGATCTAACCGCCTCGTCACATATTTCTGCTGATGCGTTTAAAATTCGCCCTCAATCCTAAAATAACACGGAAACACTTACGGTAGTGCACTACTAGACGGTCTCTATGTATCGTAATCCCTCTTTCTTTTCCCTTTTCCACGAGATCGTCGAGGTCGAAGGTTTGCTGATCAAAGTCCAGCCACACCATGTTGGTCTCCGTCGGATGTTTCAGTTTTCCACCACGTTGTATCCAAAAGTCCGCTATATCCTTTGCGATAGAATGAGCCCTGGTCAAAAGACCTCCTTCAAACGTCTCTTGGACTGCCATACGGGCGGCTGCGGCTATGAAGCCAGGCTGCCGAATGCTTCCGCCAATGCTTTGCCTGATCCAGCGAGCGCGAAATATTGTGGCAGTGTTCCCTACCACGATGGCTCCAGCGGGGGCACCTAGTCCCTTGGAGAGGCACATTGTAACGGTGTCGAAGAGAGAACAATGATCTTTGAGGGAGCCCTCTCCGGCGGCAACAACTTCCCACAATCGTGCTCCGTCAAGGTGGACTTGGATTCCGTGTTCGTGGGCGAAGTTGCAGATACGGCGGGCTTCGGCTAGTGGCATTACCATTCCGCGAAGAGTGTTTTCTAGAGAGATGACTCGCGTTGGAAGCGCATGTACCCTTTCTCCTTCTTCAAACTTGATGTGTGGGATGATATCCTCGAGCGTGAGGTACCTGTTATTTGCCGGATGTACCAGCTGCGGAACTGCACCTGCGAAAGCAAAAGCACCACCAGCCTCGCTGTTCAATACGTGCGCTCGTGCGTCGCAGAGGATGCCGTATGGTGGTTGAGCCAAAAGAGTTCGTAGGGATACCAGATTTCCCATCGTCCCAGACACAACGAAAAGCGCCGCCTCTTGACCTGTCAAGCGGGCCAGGTATTCTTCAAGCTCGTTGGTGCTATGATCTGAACCGTCTATCCCGTCGAGTAGGCTTGCATGGGTTACTGCTTTGAGCATGACCGCCGTAGGGGATGTCCGTACGTCGCCTCGACAATGTTAGCAATCACGAAGACTGACTGAGATTTGTAAGTTATGGATCAAGGAGGCATACCGCGAAAATCGAAGGCTGCTGGGCCTGGACTAAGCCAGGATATGGGATTCTGTGACGACTCATTTGGAGGCTGCTGGTGAACGGCTTCCTTACCGGCTAGATGCATCTTCAAGTAAAGAGGGGAAGACGTCAAATCTACCCGGCTCTTGAAGGTTTGGGATCTCTCGATTGAGCCTCGTATTTGAAGAAGAAGGATTTAAAAAGGAAGAGAGTTTACTCGGATCAGTCATGTATAAATTGGTACCAGATGGAAGACTTTCGATTCACCTTGTGGAAGGTGGATCGTTTTGTATGAGACGGAGTTCAGAGTCCGTCTTGCACCAGCTACTCGCCGGTGGGACTGAAAATGAAAGTTGACTGGGGCATCGATCTGCCTCCGGCATGTTGAAGCCTCTTGCGGTTCATCTGGACGAGAAATGGTTAACTCGCAGACCGGTTCTGGGCATAAGATATCCTCCCTAGAAGCGAGGTGTCATCTTAATGAATGCTTTTGCATTACACTGAGCCGCCAAACAAGGGTTTTGCTCGGGGAAAAGAACGGCCTCTTCCCGAGGAAGCTGGGCATGCTAGATGACACTCTCACTAAGTAAGCACTAGCAAAAGGTGTGGTCGATCCTGAGTTAAGTCACCGAGTTGTCTGCCAACCTGCCACCTTCCGAGCTTCTCAACGTGACTTTTGATACTACTAAACTGGTGCCCTCACCTCAAGAAACTCACTATACACCTTCGATACCTTCCTTAGCCTGTTGCCGGTTGACTGGATTAGGCCATGGATTCTGAGAGAAGGCGGATTTCGTAAGTCGCCCCCTCAGTCATGGTTCGACAGATTGGCGTGAGGAGAATTGACATCAGGTTGTAGGTGCCGGCGATGTCAGCTTCGCAAGGTACGACTGGCGAATACGCTGTTGTTGCCTTGTACTGTTTACAAGATAACTGACAACACTGTGACTTCGAAGCTGAAATGCACAAGGATATATCCCTGTAGCAACTGCAATGGAAGTGGTAACGAATGTACCTATCGCGATGATGATGTCAGACGTCGCCCGGTCAGCCGTAGTTATGTATCTGCACTTGAGGAGCGGATAGCTTCTTATGAAAAGACGATACACATGTTGCAGCAGGGATCCCTAGATCATGAGTCACTTGCGATACAGCCGATTCGCTCTGGATGGCAGAGAGCCAGTGAAGACGCTCAAGGCCGCACTTCAAACCTGACTTTCGATTATACTGGGTCTTCTCGAGTGTCCACTCTTACCTTACAAGGGCCCCAAGGTTGGCTATCTCCGTATCTCTTCTATGCCAGAGCAAAGACACCTAACAGTTACATATGCCATCGCTCTTTTTATGGACCAACTAGCATATACTAGAAATCCTGCGCTACAGGAGATACGGAGGAAAATGGCGAGAAGCGATACAGCTCAATATTGGATGAATACTGCGACTTTCGACTATCTCGAATTTTTAGACTCGACAACGACACGGTCAAGAAATCTCTAGACTTGTTCTTCCGCTATCTAGGTGCAGAATGTCCCTTTGTCGACAGAGTGACAGCGTTGCAAGGCGTTTCTGATTATCTGAGTGGTAGTCAGTGTTGGTCATACCCCCTACTATACACCACTTGTTGCTTGGGTGCCCGGATCTCGCTAGACCTGCAAGTCTCAAACACTGCAGACTCGCTCGAACAATGCGCACATGAGATGGTAAGTGTGAGAAGTCTCGAGAGCCCCAAGATCACAGTGGTTCAGTCCTTGCTCTCTCTGGCCTGGGTGGAGCTTGGCGCAGGGAATAACACCAAGGGATGGATGCTCTCAGGTGTGCTGCCTTGACATTTCATGGTGTTATCAGTTGCGCTAATGTCAATAGGGATGGCTTTCCGCATGATACAAGACTTGGGTCTTCATCAAGACACCAAATTCTTAGTCAAGGATGACGCTAGCATCGACCTTGCTCGCGATTTGAGGCTCCGAAAGAAGGTTTATTGGGGCTCTTATATCACTGATAAGTATGCATTCCCATGCAGCCTTTGGAGTGAAGTTGACAGGATCTCCAGGGTCATTAGTTTATATTTTGGTCGTCCAGTTTCACTTCGCAACGAGGATGCTTCCGTTGATCCCGTCGCTTTCGAGCACCGGTAAGATACCATCATCTGCTCTGTATAAATGCGTTACCTAAAAGAAGCTGTTTAGAACTGATACGGAATTTGCCTGCATATCCGACATCTCAGACGTTGAGAATGCAGCGCCGTCCCTCTCAGACACCATGAAACCCTTGCCCATCCTGGCTCACCTTGCTGCTCTCAGTAGCATCGTTGAATCGATAATGTCACAAGTCTTTTCCACCAAACTTATCAAATTGCCCCGCAAAGAACTTGTTGTCCATCGAGTGACGAAGCTTGAAGAGCTGAATGTTCAACTATTCAAATGGCATTCAGCTCTTCCGGAGTTTCTTACCTGGAACCAATGGATGTCCACCGCTCAAAACCTGCCGCCTGAGCTGGCAATCATGCAGTAAGACTAGGCTGCTGGGAATTTGGCGATATATCGTACTCTTGCTAATGGATGTAGTGCGTTGTACCACAGTAGCTTGATCTCGTTGAACCGATACTTCATCCGACCTACTCCAGGATTTGCGCACAAAGGCCAGTCCCAGGAAATATGTATATCTTCCGCCGATAGCATCATGGCGATCGCTCGACAATATCGCGCTCAGCACACACTAGCCACCGCACCGCTGATCCTGGTGTATAGCCTGGTCATGGCAGCAACTGCGGTCACTTTTGCTCTCGACAATACGCCTCCGCCAGAAAAGCAAAGCCCAGAACTTGGCCATCACATGAGCTTTCTACTCAAGACGTTGAGAGAGTGTTCTGGGACTTATGGTGTAGCTCTTGGTGTTGTAGAGAAGCTGAAGAGAGCGTTGCTGAAAAGAAGCCAGGCGCAACCTCAACCAACCGGCGTTGTTCCATCTTCTTCAGCGCAAGAGAACGAGAAGCTGACCGTAACTGGCTCGGCCACGGAACCATCAGCAATGCCTAGTGCAGGCTTAGTAGACATAGAAAGCCTATCACCGATGTGGTGGGCTAATGATTTACTGGATTTCGGGGATGTGACTGTCCCTGGCCAGAGCGGAAACCCTGAGAATGAAGAGTCGGAGTTCGTCTCCAATTTTGACTAGAACAACATCCTCCTGTAGTTTATCAAAGCACCTACTGTATTCCCAAGGAGGCTCCTAGCAGACTTTGCCGCGTCGCTAACCGAACACAGGGTGGATGAGAAAAGTTGGGAACGGCCAGAATTCAAAGCGGCACAGACGGCTAAGGCGGCAATTAGGGCCGCCCGAACAGTCCTCGGCTGAAGAGGGATGACGGAATTCGCTGCGGACTTTCAACTCCATTCTGACGATCCTTGTTCTTGATAGAGACTTGACTGTGGAGCCGCTTTTTATTGGCGGAATATCAACTCCATTCCGTCAACGGAAGCTTGATGAGGAATGTGGACTTGAGCCTTCTCCCATGATGACTCACGAAAGCCGCGTTGGATTTCGATGTTATAACGGCTGCCCGGTTTGATTGATTTCAAGGCAGAACCCAATTTGGATCAACCCGGTACCAAAGGCTTCAAGGTTCTTTCTCGCTGGCCAAAGAACCTGATCATCCAGCAATGGTCCTCGACAATGGCACTTCGCCGGTACATCCCGGTCATCGACATTCAGAACCATTCGATGCGGGATATATCTCAGTAGGTGATATTCACAAGCTGCATTACGAGCAGTATGGCAATGTAGACGGAAACCCGGGTAAGTAGCTCTTTCGTCGTTATGGCACATGCGTTTTGAAGCAATGCACCTCAAGGCGCAACTGGTAGAGCGAGACAGCGGCTGATGCTCAATATCTGTGATAGTGATATTCCTCCATGGTGGTCCAGGAGGGCATACTACGAAGAATAATACGCAATACTTCAACTCGGAAATCTATCGTGTCGTGTTGCTGGATCAACGAGGCTGCGGAAAATCTCAGCCCTCCGCCGAACTACGTGAGAATACTTCTCAACTCCTAGTAGACGACATCGAAAAACTGCGCTGTCATCTCAGTATTCAGAAATGGCACCTTGTGTTTGGTGGATCGTGGGGAGCAACGCTCGCATTGCTCTATGCACAAACTCACCCAGACGCAGTGGGAAGCCTGGTTCTACGGGGCGTATTCACGGCTCGACGCTCCGAAGTCGAATGGTCTCGTGGCAGAGATGGCGCAGGCAGCCTATTCCCTGAGGCCTTTGAGGAGTGGATAGGTCATCTGCCGGCTGGCGAGAGGAATCATCCTCTTCAGGGGTATTATAAGCTCTTGACGTCTGAGGATCGTCAGGTCAGAATTGCTGCGGCTAGGAGTTGGAACAAGTGGGATCTCACGATTGGCTCTATCGAGACTAATCCAGATACGTTTTCCAAGCTGGACGATGATGACTGGTCGTTGGCGCATGCCAGACTAGAAGCTCACTACGCAGCTCATGGTGCTTGGCTCTATCACGAGCAGCTTCTTGATCCTCAAAACCTACACCGTATCAAACACATTCCCAGTCAGTTTCACACCAATAGCACCGGACCTTCGGAGGAAGACAGCCCTCTTTGGAAGGCCGGACTAACAATGGATAGTAACTATTATCCAAGGCCGATACGATATTGTGTGTGCCCCTCGAACCGCATGGCAGTTGCATAAAGCATTGTCCGGATCTAGACTTTTCATAATTCCTGGAGCTGGGCACAGTGCTTCAGTTAGACGCCCGATCGTGAGGAGGTTGAAGATCTATGAACTGATTGATCTCTAGGAGCCTGGAATTCGCAACAAATTGATTGAGGTCTGCGATGAATATGGCTACAATCTACCATAAACTATTGCCAGCGACTTGAGTGGATATTGGAGGGGAAGTAATCAAAGCTATGGGGATTGGATCTTGGGAGAAGGCTTACATATATCACTTACAGGGTGGTAGATTCGAAGACATACGATTAAACATCAACGTCACCTGCTTGTTGTGTAGCTCAATCAAATAACCAATATATTTGTGGGCGAGAATATGAGCCGGCCATCTATAGATGAGACCGTGGAACAGCCCCTTTTGTATTCTCCGCCTCAACCAAGGCCTCCGCGTTGATTCGACACCACATATCTTTGCGCAGATCATGTCCATCCATGAAAGCCTTATACCACTCCCGCCGAAACTTGGGCAACCTTCTTCCCACGACTTGATCGGCTTCTTCGGAAGCCTTCCGCAACCCTTCAAAGTAATCTTCAAAGTCTGGATAAATGACCGTAAACTTCGGACCATCTCCCTTTTCCTTGATTCGATCCAGCTCCCAATTCTGCATTCCCTCGAGAGTTGGAAGCTTCGCTCGCCCGGCAAGTAGCCTAGCTGCGTACACGGCCTGCCATTCGAAGATCTTAAAGGTAAGCCCCGCCCCAACGGCTCCTACGAAAAGCAGAGTCGGGTCGTTTTGCCAGACAACATGTTGATACAGATCTGGCACCCGGTTATTGCGCACAGGCATATCTGGAAGGAATGGCAGAGTCCAGCTATAACCAGTACCGAAGATGATGTGGTCCACATCGGGAATCGTCCTGCCGTCTACCAGGTGAACTGTTCGACCACAGACGCGGGCGACCGAGGGTCGTCTTTGAATCTTTGGATGGTAGAAAGCTTCGTCTCCAAAATATGCGTTTGTTGTATGACCAATGACAACAGCATGTACGGGCGCCTCTGCTGTTTGAGTAAGATCGACGGCGATATCTGCTGCTGAGACGGAAGCTCCGACAACAACGACACGCTGTAACCCGTCAGCTTTAAATACTTTACTTCCGAGGACTCCAAGCCATACCTTTTTCTTGAAGAGATCTCGGCCTCTAAAGTGCTTGCTGTGTAAAACACTACCCGGCCGAGACTTTTCAAACTGCTCTAAGCCTTCAATCGCAGGTATGTAAGGCACCCAGTAGTGTCCACTGGCAACGACGACGGCATCGAACCACTCAACCCACCAGTAGTCGTTCTGCAAGCCTTCTTTGCGCAGAGTGACTTTCCATTCCGCGCCGATTTTTTCTGCTCGTTCTACGGTGGTATTGTACGAGATAAGATCTTCGTATCCTCGCCGACTAACTAAACTTTCGATATAGCCTCTAATAACCTTCCAATGGCGAAATGGGGTATTGGGACCGTGAATTCCGACTGACCATTCGCTCCGCTCCATCGGAAAAGGCTCTTGACTGAATTCCATGGGCACATTGGCCACGTTGGTCTCCAGATACGGATACACTGAGGACTCGGTGAAGCGTGGCTGGTCTGATTTAGGACCTATCGCTGGAACTTTTTCTGGGATTGTGAGAGGTTGATCAGCTGTTCGATCTGCTAAGCTGGCAAAATTGGACAGCGTAGGAGGAGGAGAAGTGTCACCGATCCTGCACCAGACTTCAGTTATGGTTCATCGGAAGCTCTGATGCCAAATACTCACCAACACCCTCCAGCCCGTTCGCGCCGCTCAAAGACTCTTATGAGATCAAACGTCTTCTCCTCTGCCAGGGCATCAACAGCAATGGCCCCTGCAGGGCCGGCGCCAATAACTGCAACACGTTTTATGTGTGGAACGGGCATGGCGAAAGTCGTATCAGGGGGGTCAACCCTTGAAAATCAAGTATGATATAGAGACCCCACGAGTTCAATAGAGGTCGAAAATTAGTTTCAACTAACTTTTCAATCTGACCATCTGCGCCGTGCGCTCAGTGGCCCTTTTTCTCCGCAATTATTCTTCAATACCCTGTTCCGGGTCAACGACAAGGCGGGCTAGCTCTTAGCGTCCCGTCGGTTGAGTGGAAGCGGCTTTAATACTGCCGATCGCCTTGAGGTATTAAAGATTCGATGATATTGGAATCATTGAGAATATAAGAAGCTAACAGCTGAATTTCCAAGGGTTTTATGCCACGCGGAGGTGTTCAAGGAGCATCAGCTAGAACCCTGCTAGTACGTTTATATAATCTAGTGAGTAGACGACATCGGGGTCGAAAATGGTGCAATCTCACCACCGGTAGTATTCGATAATTAGATAACGAGGCGCTTCGCAGACGGGCCGAACTAAAGAGCGAGAAGAAGAAAAATTTAGGCTCGAGAGCTCTACAAAAATGAAGGGCTACTGACGATGAGCAGAGTAGCGAGTGATAGTTTATGATAGGCCACCAACGAACAGCCCGCTAAACAAATCACATAGCCCTTTTTGAGGACTCCATGTATATGTATAACTTGGCACGCCGGCATACCGATAACGTTCACATTCCGTGACGCTTGAAGGAATTGGGATTGGTAGCCTAGATGACAGCATCATATCCTCAGCGTTCTGCGATACCTGCAAGCGATGTCTGATGAAGATGTCGAGGGGCTTTGACCTTGCTGATCTCGTGCCTAGGTGAAGACTTCTTCCCAGAGCGCTTTAACAGGCGACATGAATGCTTGCTCTGACCAAGTAAACTGCTTCAATATTTCAAGCAGTTCCAGCCATGATCCATACAAGCTCCCGAACCTAACGGCATGGTTCGAGCGCAGCAATGCGACATAATCAGAACGTACAATTTTTGTTGGAGCGAATGCCCCTCCAATGTACAGGAGCCAAAGCAACAAATCAGGGTGATCGTCCCATATGGGGTCGTCATTCACCTGTTGCAATTCGTGGAGTAGTCGTGAGCAAAAATGTGACTGAAATCCGATGTTAGCAAATTCGCGATTCAGACGAGTGAAAGCCTCGCATCTTTCCAAGTCCACCTAGACTGGGGCTTTCTTAGGAGAAGACATGCTAGAGAGAGAGAGAGAACGCAACGTTGGCGGTCACCTACGGGGATTACTAAAGCGCACCAAACCTTGCAGCATAGCATGACTGAGCACACATACGCAGCGAGATGACAACACTTCAGGACGGGAGAGAGGTTCGGCAGGCCCACAAGCCTGGATTGGATAGATGCTGTGTGATTGTTGATACGTGCCATCAGCATAACATCACCCTTGACGGGACTAGGAAGATCTCGAATGCATTGCAACGCTTGTATGTCCTCAAGTACTGCAATGAACTCGTCAGTGAGGAGGTGAGACCGCGATTGGAATCCCGATGGCAGCCGAAAAAAGCTTGGGGAGAATGGATCTCTTGACCAGTGAAGCTCGACGAAGGTTGTGTGATCAGCTATGCGGCGAGATCCTGCTAAAATTGAGGAATTCAAGTCTTGCCTATCGATCAGTGTAAGAGGCAGCTGCAAAGACATGACATCCTCACTTACCAAAATATGGCCCGTTTGATCCCTCCAGTGAGATAAACGCCTTTGGTTCGACAGATCTCCAGCAACAACTGCACAGCACCCATGTGAAGCTGAACCTGAGAGGTCATCCCAAGGCGAGCCTGGTTGGTCAGACGTCAGCTCCAGACAACGGAGAAACCCAAAGAACAAGATTGACAGACCTCCACACCAGCCAGCAGTAAAATGGCCCCAATGGTTGATTCGGAAGTAGCCTCATCCAGGGAGCTCATCCTCGTGCGAATATAGCTGATTGCCTGACTCTGATACCCGAGACACTCTCGGTCGAAGCTACCCCCAGTCACCGCGAACGCAAAGGAGAGCATAACGGCGTTGACAAGAGCGGGATCCGCCAAACCTGTTCGGAAAACCGAGCGAAAGTTCTGGAACGCAAGCTCTTCTGCGACACTGAAGACTGGCTCAGGGGCCTGCCTAGCCTTGTCTGAATCGTTCATTGTAAGCCTATCCGAGGCAGTTTTCAACGACCAGGAGGAGCTTACAGTCACCAAGCAGTGTCTGCAGTCTCGACGAATCCGCCGCAAGGGTCTGGAATGGATCGAGCATGCCTGCAGACAGTGAGAAGAGCGACATGGCTCGAGTTCCGACAGGCCTTCTCCTGCTCGCCAAACCCCTAGGTGTGTCTTTCGGAGTAATTACACGAAAGTTATCCCTCGCCTCTTGCTGGATCTTTCGTTTTTTCTCAAGCGCTTGCTTTACAGCGTGCGACCGGGCCAGGCGCCTCGTAGTTTGGTCCTTCGCGTCATCTGGAACTTGAATTGAGACGAAGTGAAAATGTCTACCTGACAGGGGTGAGTAGCAAGACAACGAGCGACTGCCCTGGATCTGCTTCACCTACCTGATCCAGGTTCACCTCCGGCTTCTGCGGAGCCACGACTTGCCGACATGGTCACGCAAGTCTACTATTGCAGGGAATGGCGATACGAATATGATGTTATCGCCGCAACGGTGTAGAGAGAGTGGGACGTATCTCGAGGCATGTCAAGACTACAGTCGTCGACGTAGCGGATTAACAAAAGGCGTAATTTACGGATTACATACACCCCCGAATCTCTTCATGCTTGCTTAGAAATCAGAGCGAGGAGCCGCCCTTTCACTTCTTAGCGCGTAGATACGCTCTAGTAAGCGCCCATACCTTTTCTGGAAGTATCTCGTTTCTCTAATTAGAACAATCTTATATCCTTATTCGGAAATATCTGCTTACCCAGAATGGACGAGTTGCGATATTTCTCACTGGGAATTATCTCTCTTCCTGAATGGGAAGTACCTCTGATTCTTGGGTGAAATTTATCTTTCCTCCAAGTTTTTAGTTTCATAAACTCCTAAACCATCAAAGTCTTCTAGCCATCGGGTTCCATTTACTATGACGAGTTTGTCATCAAGCCATGCAGCCGAAGAGTATAAGAACTCCCAAGGCCAGGCCGTCGAGAGCTATCTCCCAAATATCCAAGTCTTCGATTGACAAACTTCACTGTTCCGAAGAGTGCAGGATCACCCAATATTACTTCCAAATTTCCTCCGTCATGGCCGAGCCGCGCCTCTTGAAGCCATTGAAGATCGGCAACGTGGAAGTCAAGCACCGAATCGGGATGGCTCCGCTCACTCGCCTCCGAGCGACTGACGACCGCGTCCCGACGCCTCTGATGAAGGAATACTACGGTCAACGGGCCTCTGTGCCCGGAACTTTGATCATCACCGAAGGCACCTTGATATCGCCGTCAGCCTGCGGCGGGTTCCCCAACGCGCCCGGGATTTGGAGCGAGAACCAGATCGATGGCTGGAGAACCATCACCGACGAAGTCCATCGCAAAGGCTGCTTCATATACTGTCAGCTTTTCGCGATGGGCCGTGTCGCGGATGAAGAAGTGGCGACAAAGGAGGGCACCAGCATCGTAGGGCCCAGCGCCATTCCGGCAGAAGAAGGCGCCCCAATACCGCGGGTCATGACCATCAAAGAGATCAAGGAAGCGGTCCAAGACTTTGCCGCCGCCGCTCAGAATGCGATCCGCGCTGGATTTGATGGTGTTGAGTGCCACGGCGCAAATGGTTACCTCGCTGATCAGTTTATCCAGGACGTCAGTAACCAGCGCAACGACGAGTATGGCGGGAGCTTGGAAAACAGGTCTCGCTTTATACACGACATCATGAAGGCTGTCGTCGATGCTGTCGGCCCAGCACGTGTTGGGCTTCGTCTAAGCCCGTGGAGCCCCTTCCAGGGCATGAAGATGAAGAATCCCATCCCGCAATTTTCGAATGTCATCGAAAAGGCCAGCCAGTTAAATTTGGCATATCTTCACTTGATCGAGTCGCGAATGGCTGGCGCCGAGGACCACGAAAGTAGCGAGCGGCTGGACTTTGCATACAAGCTCTGGAACGGTCCTCTTCTTGTTGCCGGAGGGTATAATCTAGCCGACGCACAGAGACTGGTCGATGAAGAATATCCGGACAAGGAAATTATGGTCATATTCGGGAGATACTTCATTGCGAACCCTGATCTGGTGTACAGGATCAAGGAAGGTCTGGCGTTTAGCATG
Source organism: Microcera coccophila (assembly GCA_024112705.1). Taxonomy (NCBI): domain Eukaryota; kingdom Fungi; phylum Ascomycota; class Sordariomycetes; order Hypocreales; family Nectriaceae; genus Microcera; species Microcera coccophila. The sequence goes on from JAMYIC010000676.1 coordinate 21,132, forward strand.
TATGACCGCAAGACCTTCTATATCAAAGACTCAATTGCGGGCTACGCGGATTATCCCTTTAGTGCGGAATACTTGGCGAGCCAACAGGTTTAGATCGGCTTAGTCTGCGATAGACACTAGATAGAATCTGATTTACATAAGAAAAATGACAGAGAATGCGAGTGCCAACCGTAATATAAAACCTCAATTTTTCTGTTAGGATCCAACTTCCCGACTCGGAACCATCTCCTTTGTCAGTCAACGAATGTAACACCCCCAAACTTAAAAATCAGACTTGTATGGTTCCTCAAAGATTCATCGTTGGTCAATAAATTTCGAACGACTTCCTCGGTTCGCCTACATAAAGCTTCGGACCCAGATATCCACCACCAAGGCCCAGCTCCCGACAGCCCACAGGGATAACAAATGTTAAATTCCGCAGTTTTCTATCGTAACTTGCTACAGTAGAACTAGAAGAGGGATCCTTATTTATTTATCTAATAACAAAAAAGAAGTATCTAATTATAAAATTATTAGT
>JAMYIC010000677.1:0-35519 GCA_024112705.1 Microcera coccophila
TTTTTTTTTTTATTTTTTTATTTTTACCGAACCACAGACTATAAGGCTGGGTTGTACATCCGATGGAGCGACTGAAGTAGGCGAACTGAAGCGTATATGGAGTAACAGAGCCCATAACAGATTCATGCTTAACGAATATTTTAGAGAAAGAGTTGAATCCTACGTGCCCAAGCCCGCGAGCCCAGATGACTGGAGATGGAGAGCTTGGGAGGACATTGCTTCGCGGGGACAGAAACGCTGCTTGAACGGGCGGTTCATTGTTCAGCCACTCAGTACAACCAGTCGAGCCCATTTCAACGCTATAAAGTAGCGCCTCCGCTTCGGAAATAAAACTCGCCCGTTCAAAAAGGCGGAGATAAGCTCAGAGATTGCTTGGTCGTCGTGCGAGACGGGCGTTTTGGGAGTCCCAGGGGACGGCTTACATGTGACCACTCAAGGGATTCAAAGGATGAACCCCAAGCTAGCGGACTGTTAATCCCAAATCGAGGACAAAGGACAAAAACCCTGTAAGCGGCTGATGCCTGATTAGGGAAAGCAGATGGGAAGGGCCACCCGCATGTGATCATTGATTTCCTTTCTGGCCTTGAATGGGGCATTGTTCCTCTGCGGTAACTACCAAGTGCTTTGGCATACACGGGCTTACGAGAGGTGGAGCTGGAGCATTAGCAATCAGTTGCGAGCAGGATTTTTTTCTGTCCATGTCCGCCCAGATACACCACCAGAATATCTCGGTGGGCTTTCACTGCCACTCCCGGCTCGGTCCAATCCATCATCCATCCATCAATGACCGATACTGAATTGGATATCGGCCTCCCCTAAGCATGTGTACTCGTAGTGGTTGCTCACTCGTAAAGGTTCAACACCACACCTCGACAGGGTTGCTCAAACTCAAAAAGCAAGAGAGCTTCCAAAGACGGTTGCCGGGAGGTCGAGACGGGGGATTCGGAGCCAGGTGGGTCATCTCCCGGAGGTCATCTGAATATCGTATCCACAAATGCCGGCGCACTCCTCCGAAAGACAAGTAGGCGATGAAAATGGAGATGGAGATGGGAGAGAGCCCGCTAAGAAAAGAAAAACGGCCAGGATCAGGGAAGGATCGTAAGTCATGTTGGAACCGTCCAGCTCTAATCATGCACCACGGCTCGCATCGACGGAGCGGAAACCTGGCACCCTTGCAGCCCTTGCTGTACGGCGAGCCGGTTCTTATCTCTGCGACGGACGGGTCTAGAATCTGATGTCGCCAGGCATGCGCCCCCCCGTCTCGGTCTACTTTAGCGTCCAAAAGTGCACGATGGGCTTCTTTCTCAGATTATCAATGAGTCCTTGGATGGTTTCTCCCACGGCTTATCCAACTGACGATCCAATGACGCGACACGGGCGCACAACCTGTCTCGTCTATCATTTCGACGACTATTGGGCGCCTCAGCCGCCCGCAGCAGGTAAGCCGTTCCACACCGTCCACAACGTCCACTCAGGTGGCTTTGGTCTGGCACGCTACCGCGAGGCTGCCAAGGCTATTGAAACCATGGAGCGATCATGGGAACATCCCGACCCAGCCCAAGTCTCAAATCGACAAGGGCAAAACCTGTCGATCTGGGCGGGGAAGCCTAGAGAGAAACGTGAGGCTGGGCCGCAGTTGATTCGCACATCCTCGCCACCCTTTTCTCTGGTTTGTCTAGGATGCGTAATAGTGGAAATACGGGACTTGTTAATGCCGAACGTTTGATCGATGTTACTGTGAGTGTGTGTGTGAGGGTCGAATGCAGGGACTATCTGGGGGTGCTCGGCCCTCCTGGACCCCTTCTTGATATCTTCGTGGGTGCACAGCGTACTACAGTCGTAAGCGCAAATGCTACGGGAACTCGGGCAGCTCTTTGACAGATCAAATATCGATGACGACAGATGTTTGACGTGATAAATCACATCGCCGTCCTTCGGGCCCTCGTTCGGGCGAGGATCCCGTGGCTTAGACTTACGAAGCGACGAAGCTACGAGATCCTCCACTTCCTTGATCTGCGATACCGTACTTCCAAGGTCTCTGCTTCACAGCAGACTCTCTGGCCCATACGGCGGCGCCATGTACCCACGGCACGCGAGACAGCTGCAAGGAACCAGGACACCTCATGCATATCTGACAAGGCCTCTAGACCGGAGGCTCAGGGCGGTCCATGGTCGATTCCCTAACGATTCCTCGATCAGAATTCTGAATCATACAATGCCCACATGGAAGCTCCCTCCGCTCTACGTCCGGAATGACCTCCTCACTCACGAATACGCTCCGGACTGGCCGGTCGTTGGAGCACAGTCAGATGGTCGCCCAGCCCGGTCGTGATGGTGTCGTCAATGTCTCACTCTCCCTTACGGTCGGCCTCTCAGCGTCCTTTTTATAGCGGGTTAGCGGGCGTCGCGACGGGAGGGGGGGATTGGGCAGTGTGAGTGGTGGGCCTACAAGTGTACCGGTCTAGTGAGCAGTAGTGGGTTAGAGGGATGGATACCTGGGCAGTACGAGCAGGCCGCCGATTTACTCAGCGGCATCCGCGTCCCAGCGCGGTGACCCCCCGAAAGTGACCAGAACAGTGACCACCACCCGGCGGTAGCTCCCCAGAATGATCGGCGGACCCTGCATCTCGTCCCCCCTCCGGCGCCGCCCTTCAGCTGGCTCGACGACGGATTATCACCCTCACTTGCGGTGTAGCTCAGCCCATGACTTCCGCATTCGCTCTGGCCGACCTTGATTATTGAAAATCCCTTACCCAAAGGCCCGGAGCGCATGGCGTCGTCGCGGCCGGTCCATGGCCCTCCTTTGGCACCCCTCACTCGCCTTCACGTGGAACAGTCCTTCAACCACCAAAAACAAGGCACAGCGACTCGCAGCTAACCCCCGCTTGGGCGAGCCGATGACCACCACCTCGAGTGTCGCCAGGCCTCACAAGGTCCGCCCGCTCTCCCCTCGAGATGTGACTGGAACATCAGCCTGCTGGTCATTCCCTAGGACGGACTCGGAGTGTGCCTCAAGTGGCGTCCAAGGGTGTTTCCAAGCCTGTCCAAGGGCGTTCGAGGGGGCCTCGAGGGTGCCTCAACCCTCGTTTACTCGTAATCAGTCACCCGGGGTGGGTGTGGCAGGTCAGAAACATGGGGTTCGCTCATTTTCTGCCTGCGCGCGAGCTTGCCGATGTGGCCATTCACGCTCGCACTATATATATCGGGGCTTGTCCCAGCCGCCTCTCACCCTGACGAGGCTGGCAATCCGTTGTTTCTGGCGTACTCGTAGTCCTTCCGGCGAATGACTCTTCTCCTTTAATGGAACCAACTTACCTCAGGCTCGAATATTCTTTCCTTTGTGCCGGCCCAGCCGGTCACTCCGTCTTTCATCGACCCTTTTAACTCACCTCGGTGAGCCATATCAACCCTACCTTAATCCGGCTGCCTCCTACTGGCTGCCCCCCTTATAAACGACCGCACCCCCTCTCTTTGACCCATCCACCACACCGCCTCTGACATGTTCTTCAACATGCCTACCGAAGCAGAGATGCGGGCCCGTCGAGACTCTTGGCCACCGACCCAGGTACGCCTGAGGCCGACCGTCTCGACCAAGGATGAACCACTGCCGTCACTCGAAGACATCGACGCGGATCCTCTCACCTACTTCCTCACACCGGCCCCAGACTTTGACGACGACGACATGGATCAAGTCATGATGGACTTTGACGCCGGCATCGAGGACTCCCAGCACCCGCGTGAAGTCATTCGAAGCGTCAGTCCCTCGACCCTCGACGGCCTCCGCAAGCCGGGCGTGCCACCTGTGTCTCCCGACTTCAGCTCCGGGATGGCGACGCCAGATGAGGATGACGAAGAGGACTATATCCGCTTCATCCCTGGAAGGAACGGTCTCCTCTCCCTCCAGGACCTCTTCATGACCAGTTCACGCAGCCGCCCCAAGAGCCCCGCCTATGGGCAGTCATCCAACAGCTACTTGGCGCCCGCCAACAACCAACTCCGGGGCAGGACTCGCGGCCGTGGTCGACATGGACAGTCAAGGAACTCTACCAACCATCATCGACCCAGCCATCTATGGCGCCAGCCGAGTCCCGACGTGTGGTCGATAGAAGAGGAGACAGAGGAGGAGTTGATGAGCGATGTTGGAAGCAGTGTTGCCGCCCGGAGCGACATCGGCGATGGCGATGAGAACAAGGAGAACGGAGGTGTGAAGATCTCGAAGCAGAAGAAGAAGGTTCGGTTTGTGCTGCCTGCCAAGGTGGATTGAGTGCCTTGCATCTATGCATGGGATGGTGTTTGGGATTTTGCTTTTGTTGATTATGCATCGCATTTGGAGTTGGGTGGAGATACCTCAGTGCATTTGTTGGTTTGGATGGACCTCCTAGTGACGGCGGGTTGGGTGATGGGGCTTTGCATCTGGGTATTGCGTTGTGTTTCGGGGTGGCATTTTCTCTTTCAGCATACGGTTGGCCGGTTGTTACATCTCTTTGGAGCAATCCAATTTTTGCATCTCCTCGATGGAGTTTTCTTAGTCGACGAGCTCATGCAGTCGTCTATGGTGGTGGTTAGTTTTGTGTGTTTTTTTGTGGTAGCAAGCAGTTGAGATTCAAGGATGCTTTGAGTTATCCTTACCTTTTATCTCCGCTAATATTCACTTCATATTTTGACCTACCAGTAGTACTCAGCTTTAGTGACCTTAAAAGAATAAGCCAAACACCTCGAGAAAGAGGGTTTGTCTTAGTGGATGGCCATGCAGAAGCTGCCAAGCCCTGTGTAGAATGTGAGTGGGCTGGTATGTGTCGTGGACAAGAACAGCTGTGGTGAGACGCCTCGTGGTGAGTCCACAATCACCCGAGACGCAGTACCTCACCTAACCAAACCTAACCAAATACCCGGAGCCTAGAATCCCGTCATCGTTTATTTGCTTTTTGCTATGTCCTAGACGAGCGCCGTTGAGACAGTTGGGCTAGTCGGACTCGGCGCTGCCCAACGGCGCCACTAATATCAAAAGCAAGAGATCTGGGCTCCGCTGGATCTGGACTTGGAGGGTCCGGGTGTCTGGCAAATGACCGCTCATCTTGCGATCGACACGGCATTTCCATTCGAGTCGAGCGTTTCGAAGGGCCGGCGATGGGGGCAGTTGTCGGTTATCGCATGCAATTCAAGCATAGCCAGGAAATACCGGTACCCTTTTGTGATGCAGGCCAGAAGTTTCAAAAGTGGAGTAGAAGGTTGTGCGTGCAATGAGGTGCTTCCCTTGATAAATAAGGCGGCGAAGCAGCGTATCAATAAATCCACAGCACATCGATCTCTGAAGGCTGTTGGACGGCGCTGCGGGGAGCTTCCCTGCTCCGGCACAATTAAAAGACTTGTTAATGACGCCCAAACAAGGACGATAGGGACGACGAGGACGTCAAGGACGAGGACGAGATCTCCCGAAGGAGCAGACGCTAACCGGAAGAGGAGAGGGAAGATCCATGTCATGAGGAGACAACGGGGCGCAGACTGTCGAGGTACCGTAAAGATAAACAATGCACTCCTCGCCGCAGTGTGTACCGTAACTTCATACGCGCACGATAATCGTCGACGGCGGTGGTCATCCAATTCTTCGGGTACGTCAGCGTCGCTTGTTCCAAGCCACCTCGTTTAAAGCCTTGTCCAAGACCGGGCCCCGTCGCAAGGAGATCGAGTTCCCGACTCTTGGGGTCGTCGTCGCTCTCGGCTTGGAACTCCATCGTGTGGCAGCAACAGCTGGAACGACCCCCCTGTAGGTGCTTCCCGGGCGCCGCAGCTGACGCCTTCAACGCTCTTGATAGGCGGGAGCCGTCCGTGTGTTCCAGCGGGCTTAGCGGCTTCTAGCGCATTGTGAGTGAGTGGATTTGGGGGGAGGGAGGTCATTGTTTACACTCCCTAAGCTCCTCGGGTGGGTCCCATTGGTTACTGCGGCATCAAGCAAGCTCCTCGACCATTGTGTGGCATTTCCATGTCGTTTTAGGTTCCCACCTCATGGCCGCCATACTCGGCCTCCAAGCCTCCACTCATTGCATCTCTCGGGTCTGACCTTTTCCAAGGTTTTGGCGTTTTCGACTTTGTAACTTTGTACTCTTTATACGTGGTCTACCTTGTTTGCCTGTCTATCTTCCTACCTGCCTACCAACGAACGACCCTGTACACTTTGCCGATCAAGTTGGGAGTTGTCTCAGGCGCCAGGAACGTCGGCTTTTGCACCATCTACGCTCAACGGTTTTCTTCAACTTCGTTTCCACACAGAGGGAGAGCGATCCGTTCCAAACTTTCCGTTTTGCTAAAGGCTCAACGTCACTTCGTTGAACAGCCGCACAGCATGTTGCTCAGTTGAAGGTAAGCGCCGACTTGAAGACGACGCTCGCCATGATATTTGCTGCCAGCTCGGACGGAATCTCCAAAAAAACAACAAGAGCAGCACTGACCATCAGACTCTAGGCCGAGAACATGCCATCACAAACCACTTCTGCTGAAGATGATCCGTCGCCGCCGCCTGCGACCCCTCAAAAGGCTCCGGCCTCCAAGAAGGGCAACGATGCGACCACAACAACCACCGCCACAACGCCAGGCAAGAGTCCTGGGGTCGCCCCCAAGTCTGCTCCGGCAGCGCCGGGGGCGAGACCGCGATCGCATTCGAAATCGCAACCTACCTTGCTCTCCGACTTCATCCTGGGCCGGCAAACACCAGCGCGACTCGCTGCAGATCGTCAAAGGAGGATGAGCTTGGAAGCTGTCAAGGCCGAATTGCGACACGAGATGAGACAGAACGCCGTCCGCAAAATCCAACCTCCCGGCGGCGTGAAGGATCGAGTCAAAGCCTGGCAGAAGCAGAATGGCGCCGCTATGGTGGCGGGAGACCCGGATGATACGGCGACGGAGCCGACCGACATCGCCTTCAAGGACGAAACGGAGGAGGTCACTGAGGAGGACCGGGTACGGATCAAGATGAGGCAGAAGAAGCGACCAAATAAGAAGACGACGAGCAAAAGTCAAGATGCTCCAGCAAAGGAAGAGGTGGAAGACAATTTGGACGATGCACCAGCCAACATATCGCCTAAGAAGAGGATTGTTAGTGATGACCACTGGATGAATCAGAAAGCTCGCAGGAAAAGTCCGGCAGCAAAGGTGTCGCCAAAAATGAGGAAGCAAGGTCCTACTCCCATACCCAAGGACTTTACTCTCCGCGCCGCGAATCCCTCCGTTAAAAACAAAGTCTCAGCCTGGGCCTCCAAGGTTGAGATTCCCGAAGCACCACCCCGACGGGGTCACCAGTCCTCCCGATCGATGGATGCCAGATCGCGGTACGGAGATGACGAGAGCGACTTTTACAGCGATATGGGAGAAACTGCAAGCCAGGTCACGTCTAGTTATGTCACAAATAGTGTCGTGACGGCAAGAAGGTCTGCCAAGTCAGTTTCTGTGGGTGACGATGGCATCCGGATCAAGGCAGTCAGACGGAAGAAGGCGGACGGCGATGGGATTCGTGTTACGCCAGTCAACTCATCAGTGAGCAATGACGATGGAATTCGAGTTACCCCAATGGGCTCAGCAGTCGACGACGACGGGATCAGAGTACGGCCGATAGGCGACACTGTCTCTGAGGGGGGTAAATCACAACGATCAAATCGGACGGCGAGGCTAAGGAGCAGGAGGGGCTCGAGGCAGAAACGGTCGCCATCAGGGAAAGTCGACACCAGCAAAGAAGCGACAGAGTCGCCAAAGCCCGAGCAGACGAAAGAGCACGAGGAAACACCAAAGAGCCAGCCCATTGAAGCACAGTCTGGCTTGTCCCAGATCCAAGTGATTGAGGCACAATCGGGGATTTCCCAGATCGAGGTCGTTGAGGACGATGACCACGTCATTGAAGTAGTCGAAGAGCAAGACTCGATACTTGAAACTCCCACCAAGCGTCCGAGTGGTTCCAGAAACAGGAGAAAGCCTCGGCCCAAGAGCCATCACCCCGAAGCGCCTACATCAAAAGACCCTGAGTCCTGGAAGACGGAAGAAAAGTCCCCATCACCGTTAGAAGGTTCCAACTTGAGTGGATCTGATTTATCCTCAAGTCTACTGGCCAAATCAATAGCAGACATCCCCGGAGAGATTCCCTTTGGACATTCAGCTTTCAGCGAATTGGATCTCCCCAAAAACGGCGGTCCACCCCGGACGCGACCCAAGAGGCCGAAGCCTGAGCGAAATACTAGCTTTAAGGCGATGCCAAAGGTCTTCAAGAAGGTCATGGAAGAGGGCAAAAAGATCATTCATGAGATGAACGAGCCCCCTAAACAGCCTGTCGTGAACAACCCTCCAAGCATCGAGAACTGGCTTGATAATACTGTTGATCCCTTTGTCGAAGCATCGAAAGCGGACCCGTCTCCCCCAGAGCCTCAAGCTGCCGAGCACGATGGATCAAAGGAGCATGAGACTCAATCTCGATCCTCCCAAGAGACGAAGAAAGCACGGTCCACGAATCCAGCAACGCATTCTGTAGAGAAGCAAGAAAGTGCTGCTCCAGCAGTCGAAGAACCCGCGCGAGATCCAGCTCCGGAGCCAGCACCGGAGCCAGCACCGGAGCCAAAGCCCGAATCAGAACGGAAACGAACGTCTCCGCCGCAAAAGGGGAAGCAGCCGCCTGCTAGCGGACTCAGAAGAAGCCGAGCGACGAGAAGCACCTCCTCGCCCGTCAAATCCGCAGGCAAGCTACCTTTCCTAGGCAGATTGAAGGAAGCCTTTCAAGGAGAGTCCCGGGGTTATCTCTCTACGCCAAAAGCCTACCAGAGCCACGAGCAGCGCAAATACGAGGATTTTGAAGATGACTGGGAAGATCCCGAATCAGCGTACCGAGAATCGGACTCAATATCCTCTTCTTCCATTTCTTCTGATGACGACGATCGCACAATATCTGACGATGATCGTCCAGAGGCAAGAGCACCTAGAATGAGCGGACCCAGGTTCAAACCACCTACCAATGGACACCATGAGCTCTCGACGATTTTGTCTGAAGGACACTCTAGCGCAGTTGACTCGGATATGACTTCGGATGTCACAAACTCGACGATAACCCAGTCCACGAATCTTACCAAGGGGAGCGAAATCTCAAGCAGGGACCAGCTTCCAAGTCTCAAGAGACGACTCACTCGCCACTCCGATTTGGTGTCGGTTCTGTCGCTGCCCGACGACAGCAAGATCCCCAACGGCATCAAGAGTCACAGATCGCGTCCCAGTCTGCGCAAGAACCGAGGCAGACCCGACGAAGTCACTACCGATGATCTACTTAGAGAGTTTGCTGAAGACGAGAACTTATACCAGCGAGAGCTGAAGACTCTAGTCGATGGCGTCATCCCAGTTCTCTTATCCCAAGTTGTCGAATCCAACAATTCTCACAGTCTTTTTGGCTCCAAAAGTCCCACCTATAAAGCAACCGGGATGTCAAAGTCGGTCGTCAGCATGGGAGTTTCCCTTGAGAAGCTCAAGAATGCTCACCGCATAGCACCAGTGTCAGATATGCGCCGCTTGGCGACGTGGGCTCACGGCGTAGTCCCCATCTATGACAAGTATTTAGATGCATGGCGACTGGGCTTTCAGGACTTGATCGTCAATTTAGCCCCAGCTGCAGGGCGTCCCGATGAGGAAGATTCGCTCATAGGGGCATTACCACGGAATGAGGAAGGTGATATTATTGATTCCGAGGGCGAGCGGGTCGATGTCGCGCATCTATTGAAAAGACCACTACTCCGTATGAAACAGATGGCAAAATTCATCAAATGCGTCGATTCGATCTTTCAGACAAACGATACCTATGATCTCCTCCAAGACTTTGAGGATTTGCAGGAAAAGGCACGGCGCCGCCATCGGGAAGAGAGTGCGCGCATGATTGATGAAGACGCCATCAACACCGATACCACAAGAGCCCGAGATCTGCGGACTCTTGCGCCAATGGGGTCCGTCTACATAGAACCAACGCGACAAGTCAGCGCCAAGGACTTTTTCTCCCTCGATCTAGCGCATTCAAATGGCCAGCGACTCGAATGCCAGGTTGAGTTGGTGCACAGGGACAACGAGCGCCACCCTGAAGACAAGGGCGACTTGCTTATCCGGGAAACTGGAGACGGCCGAAGAACATATCTACTACTCCCGCCCATCCCGATGGACCTTGTTTCGGCACGAACTGGAGAAGGCAATTTCGATATGGTAGTCATGATCCGAGGAACTCACAATGACATGCCGTGGCATGAGTTGCTCACACTTACCTCGGACAGCGAGGACCAAATCCTCGACTGGTTGGATATACTCCCAGTCGCTCCAGTTCCTCCAAGGGAACCAGAGCCCAGCGTGATCGGAGAGGATGAGGATCCCTTTGATAAGGTTGACGTACCTGTCGGCGCCCGAGCACTCAACAACAGATATTCAAGCCGCTCGTCGCGTTCACCTCGTTCATCCGCTGCAGAGATTCCTTCCCCAACAAGCCCAACAACACCATCAAAGCGGCCCCTTCCCAGCAGATATCGTCCTCGCTCTGCCTGTCCAAGCACACCGCCGCCCACTTCACCATATGGTGGCGACGTGGACAGGACGCCAACTCAGGATGACTACCAACAATACTATTCAGATGAGAGGAACAGATCTCTTTCCGAGGAAATGCGACCAGACCCAGCATCTTTCCAAAGGAACTCTCACAGCACAAGTTATGGGGAAGATGACTCGCCGCCAGCTCCGCCGGTTCATCGCACACTAAGCCCGAGTCCTCAATCTACGCCCAAGGCTTCAGGTTTCAAACCACCAGTCGAACTTCCCAGCAACCCTCGTCTGAAGCGCCGTCAATCGTCGCCGCTCAAACACGAATATCTGCCATCCGAGCACTCGTCCGTCTCCGGCATTTCCTTGACTGCTGGTACCGACAGGACGGTAACCGAGTCTGATTATGAGTCTGGTTCCTACTCATCTGACGATGAAATTGAGAGCGTCGACCTTCCAGAAACCGAAATCGGTGTCAGCATTAGAGAAGAATCGTTCGAGGATGACATGATGCTGCCTCCTGAACGTCCCATGGATTCGGTTCTGGCAGGCTCGGAATGCAGCTTAACCCCATCCAATTCTGCATCCCAGGCTGGACTCCATGGCCCTAAGACTGCCCCAGAGGACAATGCTGCCAGATATTTAGCCTCCATTTCTCGCTGGTCCGAGAAGGGTGCTTGGAAGGATATCTGTGCAACTGTTTGTACAATCATCATCACTCCTGGTTTAATCGAGGCGTATCCTGCTCAAAGTGGCGGTGGATCATTCAGAAAGCAAGACAAGCCTATTCTTTCCTTGGATCTCACCCCCCTGGTACTTATTCGACAGAGCACTGCTGTGGACCTCGAGATTCGCTCTTCAGTTCGGTCTGAATGTCAGCTTGCAAGCTCTTATAGTGGAGGTAATTTCCGGTTCCGATGCACCAACAGCCCTGACTGCTTCAATTTATACATGTCTGTTCACCATGCTCGCCTCAACAATCAAAAATTCATCCAGCTGGAGAACGAGGCCCGGTTCAAAAGCTTTGGTGACCGGAAAGCGCCCGCAGATAACGATGAGTCGAGCAGCCATCACCGTAGCTGGTTTGGTAGGAAGAACAGTTACAGAGGCTCCGTTCGCGCACCCTCTCAGTCCCACGACGGTGCCAGCTCAACACCATCATCGAGCCTCTCTGCCTCCAGCTTCTTGAAGAAACTAACTGGAGGCGGCAACCTCTCCTTCAACCTTGCTCGATCATCGGTTGACCGACATAGTCGACCAGGCAGTCACGGCAACAGCCTCTACTCATCGAGCGCCGGCAACACCACTCCTCGCTCCCCCTCCATAAGCGTTGAGAATAGCGGACACGCCCCTTCAAACTTTGGAACCGAAAACCTCAAGGTCCGGCTGCACCTTCTCATCTCAGCAGCCAAATGGGAAGACTACGGTAACTGCCGCCTGCAAATCAGAAAACCACCTCCAGGATGGCACCAAGCCCTTCGAGCGAACCACGGCTTGGAGAAGCGAATTACCGTCACCACAATCCCCAAGAAGGACTCAGACCAACCGAAAACAGTTCTCGATGCTGTCCTGGGCAGCGGGTGCTTCACGCCCATGGGTAGCCGTGGTATTGTGTGTGGTGTCTGGGAAGAAATGAAAGATAGCAACGGTGTAGTGGGCGTGGTGCCAGCGACGGGTGCCACAGGCGGAAACGTGAAGAAGTGGTGTTTCCAGTGCGCGAGCGTTGCGGAGGCAAGCTGGGTTTTGCGGCTGGTTCACCAAGAGGTTATGAGGGCTTAGGCTCCAAGTCTCCAACCTCCATACTCTTGAACCCTTTTGTCCCCTTTTTTCTTTCGTCTTGTTCTTTGTTTTGTCGGCGATTTGCATTCTTTCTTTCTCCTCTTGATATCCCCCTGGTGTAACATAGCCACCAGGGTTTTTTTTACTAAGCCTTGTAACCACCTTTGTTTTTCTCAAGTCTCACAAGCGATGGTTCGGGTCGGTTTAGTCGCGGAAGCGGGTTTGGGCATTAGACTTGGCTGGCGTCTAAGTGGAAGGCCTGAGCAAGGAGCTCGGCCGGAAGTCATTTGTTTGAGGGAGGTCTCAGGAGTTTGGAGGTGGCTGTGCGTGATACGAGGTCAAGAGGCACAAAGGTTATGATGATGTAGAGGCGGCGGTTTCAGTGCATGAATTGACTCGTTTGGGAAGCTTGGTCTATTCAGGGCGTGTAGCTGTGGTCTCGGGATAATCTTGTATATCATCCTGAGAGATCCATAGATGTCGATGTAATTATGTTCAGATGTGAGGTAGCAGGCGGGTAAAGAAACTCGCCCATCAGCTCAGCCTCAATTCTATCATTGATATTGTCCTTAATCGTATTCTTAGTCTTATCACTGAGCTTTTCCACTATGTATCCCTAATCTCACCAAAGATGTGACTGTGAATGCATTGTCTCCAGACTTTTTTGACAGCTCCAACCTAGTCACAACCGGTGGGCAAGCAAGCTCATCGGATTATATATCCTCAATTTCATCATCCCTTTGACAACCTCTGCGCAATCACCACAAGGCCGAGAGTGCAGTTTGCGGTTCGTGTGGGGCTCGAGGCTTCCAGCTAATGCTGTGAGCGATGAAGAAGAGGGTCAGGCCAACTCACCTCGTCGTCGAGTCCCGGCATTACACACGATAGCGAGCAAAGGTAGACGATGTACGGGTTTGTTTGCTCTTCTCTGCCGAGTGTTGAGTGGGAGCAACTCTGCGTTGAGAATGAAGGGTTCTTTTTTTTTTTTTACCGGGTGTCGAGGTGAAAAGCTGTCGAATTATTGGAGTCGCTGATCGAGGTTGGGCGTCAATGAACTGGTAATATCATAACGGTTTATATAGTCTCTTACTTGGGAGTGTGTGCACGGCACGCGGGTTGTTATCAGGTTTCATCAGATGCATATTTTCAAGCCAAGCGGAATTGTTTTGATGTTTCTTATATACGCCTTGCGCGAAAACGTGAATGCAAGCTCTCAAGCATGGTCGTTAATGCAAAAGATTCATCATCCATCGCGTTCATGAACAGTACGGCTTTTTCTATATACAGATCGATCCCCGCCGAGTAACCATATATGCACCAGTTTCCGTAAGAATACTATCATACAGCAGGACGTCATCCAAAATGTTAGGGTGGCTTTTGTTTCTCCGAAACTAATCCAAGCGATAGGCTTGTAGGTTGACAAACCGGTAAGACTCCTTTTTCTATAAGCATATAGCGACCGACTTTGACCGACGGCAACACCAAACCCCTAATGGTATAAAGAAGCGCAGCCCCAAAACCAGTGGAGCTACGGGCGAGAATAATATGGATGCTTGTAGTTTCCAAAAGAGTCGTTGTAGCAGGCCGTATCGTATAGGTCGTGAATAGCTTACACTGGTGGTGGGGGCGGTGGCGGTTCTGGTTCGTCTTCTGGTATAGGCATGGCTTTCCCACCATCAACAATGATCTGCTCATCTAGTCGCTGTTCAACGTCGCCGTATTCGAGCCTCTTCCAAGTGGTGATTCGCGCTACGTTGGTGTCGATCTCAAAGAGACGTACACGGCGGTGATAGCCTCCATAGCCTGCGTAACCACCAAATCCGGAACCGCCAGCGTAGCACATCCACATAGCAGGTGTTTCAACCTTTGGTATTTCGGCCTTTTCTTCTTCGCCAGCTGCGCCGGCCGGGCCGGCTGTGCCAACTGAGCTGACCGTAGAGAGGGAGCAGTAGTCGTTACAGTGGTCACTAGAGGGCGTTAGCGGATGATGGGGATAGAGGACTTTCCATGGCGCTTACTGTCCGGCGCTGACCATGACAATGCCTTCTTCAACGAGGGCGTCATGGATACCGGGGTTGTATACTGGTGCGGTAACACCTTCTCTCCACTGGCCTTTGCGGGAAAGGTTATAGTTGGCGTACTCAGTCATGGGTATGTGGATGAACGCAATGTCCATGTGTCGGTGGGTATACTCCCTATGGTTCGCCTTCAAGCTTGCTGCTGTCTTCTTGAACCATTCAATTTGAGTAGGCTTGACCCAATCATAGCCGGGGAAGTGACGCTCATCGGGTGAGTAGGCGTGAGTGTCAAAGAAGTAGATGCTTATGGCAGAGTGGTCAGATGTGCCGCGGGCAAGGATCTCGATATAGTAGTTGCCGACCCCATCAATATCAGCGGGGCCCGCGGTAGAAAGGGAGTAGGGAAGGGCCTCCATAAGAGCCATTTGAGCTTCGCGAGACATGGTGCTCTCATCATCGTGGTTGCCGAAGATGGCGGCGTAGGGTAGCTTGCGATCAATGAGAATCTTTGCGATTTTGAAGATAGCCTGTGACATATTAGATTATGGGTTCTTAGAAGCAAATACTGGTGACTGACTGTCGGGGCGTCAGGGGCAGTGTCTCCGTTGACCTGATCACCGCCCAAGACAACAAAATCAGGTTTCTCCTCATCGAGAACCCTAGTCACAAAGTCCAAGGTCCTCGGATCAGCCTCACACTTGCCTCCCGCATAGCTGTTGGGAACGGGCTCGCGACATTGTCCGACACCAGTGCTCAGATGCAGGTCGCTTATCTGCATGATTTTGAATCGACCGTTGTCGTTGATCCTCGGCTTGGGTCTCTTGAACTCGTGGTGAGCGCCCCTACGCACCGTGAGGTGGACGCTCAGGAGTGGCCCCCCGGTGTTCAGGAGTAGAGGTGTGCCTGTGATGGCCCAGCCAGGTCTTGCTTCGACTGCGTCATCTCCAAACAGGACATCGAAATCGGTTACCGCCTGTGCTGAGTCGCTCGACTGTTTCTTGGCCGATCGCTTAATCCACAACCCTCCCGGACGAGACTCCCACGATTCCTCCGACTCTCCCTTTTGCGAAGGATGAAGTCGGCCAACCGAAATGTCCACCACGACGCCGTCTCCCTCTGCGAGCTCTTCCTCATGCTTGCGACTGACATATAGGTAAGCCTTAGTGGTCCAGGCCTTTCCAAGGTAAAGCTCCTTATCGATGCGGTGCCACTTGTGAGGATCGAGGTCGCAGGAGGAGAAGAAGTTGACGCTAGAGCAGGTTACTATAGTTACGTCGGTGACGACAAGTCCAGGATGGTGCTGGGGCATGTAGCCATGTATCGAGTTGGGTAGGACTCGGTAGTTGCGGTCGAGGAGGAAGACGACGAGAAAAGTGAAGGTTGCGATGACGGCCAGTTGGCCCATGGTCCGGACCTAGTTCGTCATGTCAGCCCAACTGCATGTCGAGATAAAGGAGGATCTATTTACGTACAATGCGTCGCGTCATGATGAACGGGGCAAAGAAGCGTCGCAGGACGCTTCAGGAATGATCAAAGTATCTATGTAAAGCCAGTTCAACCAGTGATGGCCTCGTTACGGCGTACGGATCGGCCGCTGGGAGCTCTTCAAGGTCGCGCTGTTCGCATCTTCCGTCACGGCCGAGCGCTATCGCATGGTGCAAGGGGCAGCGATTCGATCTTTGCCTCTGCGCTTTGATCTCGAGGTGGAGTGTTGGTATTTTATCGTCGTTTCTTTGTTCTGTATAGGGTGGAATTCGTATGCAGGCGAACAATGCGAGACACAGACAGGGGGGAATGGGTCATGAAGCATGAAGAGCATGTGCCAGAAAGGACGAAGTACGAAGTACAGAAGTACCTCGACTTTCGTCCTGATTCGTGTGGAGCCGCGCGGCGCCGCTTCGGGACGACGGGACGTGGACGAGGATGCTCCAGTCTGGGGGAGGCTGAAATTAAAGTCGCTGTCAGAGTTAGCTTAACCTATATCACTTACTTGTATCTTCTGAGGATGGACGATGTTTCTCCATTTATTCCTCAACTAGGGTTTCGCATTCCGATAGTTTCGGGCAAGGTTCCCTGGTGCCCCGACCTGAGACTTGCCCTTGAACTTGGCCGTACAAAGTATAAATTAGAGCACCGTACAGACTTCCCACGAGGGAGAACGGGTCAGAGCTCAACAGAAGCAAAGAGCTCGGATAGAAAAGCGAAGAGTCTCCAGAGACAAGACGAAGAGGAGCAAACACAATGTAATACTAGTGGGCCTAAAACGAACGGGGGAATAAGACATCGCCTACCCTGTACCTGTCAAAGACGCCTCAAGACGCCTCAAAGTCTGAATGGCCCGTGCGCATCGTCCTGCGAACAGAAGCGGACACAAACCAACAAAGCCGTCATGCCCAGCTCAGCTGTCTCCCCATCCTTTCAGCGCTTCTTCCTCATCGCAACCAAAACCTCACATCGCATCATCATTCATAGCACACGCGCCGCCTCAAAATACACCCGATTGCGACGCGACAGCCATTGAATCATGGCCGAGTACTCAACGCTCAAGGTGCCTGAGCTCAAAAAGCTCCTGGCCGAGAAAGGACTGCCGCAGACGGGGAACAAGGCCGACTTGATTGCGCGTTTACAGGAGAATGACAAGAAGGATGACACCGAGGAGAAACCTGGTATGTACTATCCCATGCTTTTGCGCGTCGAGAATGCGATCTGGCGCGCGAATGTCGGGCATATCGCATTCATGCTGACCACCATCGTCAGCTGAGAAAGAGGACGAGATTAACTACAGCGATGATGAAGCACCAGCCGCTCCCGTCGCGCCCCCTCCTGCAGCTGAGTCCGCCGCCGCCGAATCCTCCACGGCCGAAGTCGCTCCCGCAGTAACAGCGGGGAGCGACGAGGCGCCCTCGGAGGAGAAGCCTGTCGAGGAGGAGGAAAAGCCTGCTGAGCCCGCCGTGTCCTATGCTCTCGGCCTCGAGTCCACCGCCGCTGACGCGGAAGCCAAGAAGCGCGCCGACCGCGCGAAACGTTTCGGTCTGGAAGAGGACGGGGACGCCATCAAGCGTGCCGATCGGGCGAAGCGCTTCGGCATCGACGAGAAGGAGCTTGCCTCGGGCCTTGACTCAGCGCTGCCCGAGCGCCCTCTCAAACGCGGTCGCGGCAGGGCGGAGGGCGACGGCAACCGACCAGAGAAGCGACAGAGCCTTGACCGGAGGAGCGAGGGTCGCCGACGGGGTCGTGGCGGACGCGGTGGACGCGAAGGTCGGGGTGGGCGCGACGGGCGCGACGGGCGCGGCAATGCTCCCGCACGAGATGGCGGAGCGAAGAAGGGTGGTATTCTCGATGACCCCTCAGAGAAGGCCAAGGCGGAAAAGCGAGCGGCTCGTTTTGCGTCGAGTTAGATGGAGTTTGATTGGAAAGGATCCATCTCTAACGAATTCATTTCATCATGGGGCGAGGGTTCAGGAACGCAATAGGATTACGTGTAAACTAACTATCGGAAATGCAAAGAAAGAAGGAAAATACAGAGGCATCGGCGTTGTGGGGCTAAGATCGAAATCAAACTATCTCATGGCCATTTATCAATCCCCAGACCGACTGTTCTTGCGAGATGGCTCGCTTTGTCCATGCCACTCCCAACAGAGCTGCGCATCGCACTCTCTGCCTTACGCCTCAACATATCATGTCGGAAGCTGACTATTTATTTAAAAACTCACTTGTCCTGCTACGAACTCACCATATAATGACACAAGGTTGGGTGGAAGTGCCTCAGTAAGCTCTCTCGACGGTTCCCAAGATAGTTGTGAATTTCAAGCAGCAGTAGCCATCCAACACTTCGAACTCATCCATATATTGGCTAAAAGATATCGAGCCACTTACGCCACCTACGGATAGGATCAAGGATAGGATTGAGAACATGATGGAGAGGGCGTGATTGACACAGGACTGTCCGGCGTCTTCCTTCATTCCCTTGCTACTTCACAACAGGCCTGTATCTAGACCGCGGATGTGATTCCATCTGCTGACCCATTTCTCCGAAAATGTGACGAATACTTGGCTCAAGGACCATATTCGCTGTCGTCATTACTCCAGCTCGAAACCAGTCGAGGTGATCGTCGAGCGATTCGGAACGTGAGTGGTTCTAAAAAGATGATACCTGGCCGGAGGCCCCTTGACCGACCTTTCACACAGCTCTTGGACGTCACCGCCTCTTCCCAACCACCTTTGCCAAACATAAAATTTGACCGCAGGCGTTCGGCCTCGACCCGTGACTCTTTCTGGATGCATCTGATCACTGATCATCGCCTCCAGCCCGCGGCCGAGTTCGTCACCGGAGAAACTACCCAAGTAGGTAATCAAACTCGCGCCGTCTCGTCAGAGATATCGTGCTGTTTTCATTAGTGCTCGCTGCCTCTTCTGCAGCCAGTGGGGAGACGAGGCTACCTGTGCTGCCATGGGTACCCGGATGAGCAAATTACAGTCAACCCAGCTAGGTCTGTGAGCATGGAGTTCTGATAGAGTCATCCGCTTGGCATAATTCACTCGAACCCTGTCAATGCGGATGTTGCGAGAGAGGTGAAAATTCTGTTGGCCCTAGTCGAGTATTTAGCGACAGGCCGAACTGCGGGATGTGGGAGTTCATTTGCTTTGGTGAAATGCGAGGCGTTCTTTTCAGAGCTGAGACGCAATAATGGCGCCTCTTCTGAGGATTTGCGGTTAGACTCAATGACCATGGACCACCTCAGCCCTATTATCCGCCAGGCCCGACATACGCTCCTTTCCTGATATCGCGAGCAAGTGCCAAGATGGAGTGATCTGGTGCTGCATGCGCGTCCCAGTCGGTTAGCTCTGTCTCGGAGTACGTGGTTCAGCTGGACCAAAATGAGCACACCAGGACCCAGGGCCGTCTGAAGCCAACGGCAGACACAGCATCGCGGCTCCTAATAAAGTTCAGCAGCGGCCGCTACGCCCAACAACGCGCTAATCCCGCATCCTCAGAGCCACCCAACAGCGCAAGCCACCAACATAGTTTGGGACGACGCCCACTGTCGACAAACGCTGTTTCAATGGGCCGTTGATGTGAGAAAAATCTTTGAGGACGAGGAACGAAGCGAGAATGGCCGAGCCAGGTGCGGTTCCGGCCCCCCATCAGCTATCACGTTACCCGCAGGCCCGGCGGTCGAGTCTCATGCGCAATCCAATGGCAGTCGCAAAACCCTTGTCGACATGATTAACACCCCAGTCGACCACAAGGGAGGCGGCTACCGAGCGGCGGTTACGAACTCAACACAAAGTGACAGTCTTCCTTCAACTCCTAGCACCTTATGAGTTAGCCCGATAGCTCATCGGCCAGGAATTGTGTGGAAGAATTTCGGCTTCCGCACAGCCAACATTATGCCGATGAGTTGTCAAAGAGGCAACTCAGGAAAGCAGCCGCTGATGGCCTCACCGCCAAACAAAAGTAGCGAGTACTTGGATCTGGAATCGGAGTGACTTTGCAAGGGTCTAGAGACGATTGACGCGCTCTGGCCAGGATCTGCGCTTCGTCCGGTCGCAACAGCCACAGTTAGACTGGGTCAGAAGAGGACTAACCCGTGTTCCAGCCACGCGGAAGCTGCCACGTCAGAACGACACCAGCCTCAACTTGAAGCCTTCTGTGGCCCTTTGTGGCGGAGCTCCTAGGATGCCTGGGATGTCTTTTCCACGACCACATCCGGAATCGAGTACCGAACTTTCTCGACGACCGTTGGTTGACGATATCGGAGCAGGAACCGGCGCCATGACGATTGTTCTCGGACGCCGGCCAGCGCATCAACTTGCCACAACCGAGCTGTGAGCTTCAGCTTGCTTTGTGCGGGAGCTTGTCTGGGCCGCTGCGGGCCTAACCGTTCAATGGCCGTTGTGACAAGATACCAGCAATTCTTAGCAGGGCTTATCGAGAGGTCACCTGAAGAGGTTCAAAACACTGACGAATCGGTCTTGTGATACCTGTAGGGCCAAACTCCGAATCCTGGTGACGTCGCCAACAAGATGACTGGGCCTTTGAACCATGCGGTCGGTTGAGCCTCCATGCGTGTCTCAACGCCAAAAAAAACCTATTTCCGTCTTGGGGGTGGAACACGCATCATCGGGCGTACCAAGTTGCTGGGAACTGGTAACGAGATCTAGACTTCTTCAAGCCACCCTCTTCATCCTGCGTTCGGACAGAGTCCGCCACAGGACGGCCTAATGACGCGGTCTGGTCTTCTATGGAAGCGTTCTTGAAGGGTGGGAACTAGGCGTGTTTGGCAACACATTGGAGAACTCGACCGGGCGATCCATAACATCCTGCAGGCTGCACCCAGTTCTGTCCCAAGACGGCGACACCTCCTTTCCCATGCGATAATCCCACGTAAGCAATTTTCGCAGCGCATCGGAAGCGGCAACAGGAGAAAATGAATCGGGATAGGAGATTGGTGAATGAGGATACATCAAAACAGTGTTGGTTTTGGTTGGCAGGGGAAGACATGTAGTTCGCCCCCGAATACAGGAGAGCAAGGGATGAAACGATGGTCAAGACTTCATTGGATGAAATTGATAGGGAGCATCCAATGAGAAGCGTGGAAAGGCATCTTTTGGCTTCCGCCCCCTCGGCGAAGAGAGCGCTTTTGCGCGGCCGATTGGACGGGTGAGATCTGGGGGAGGGAGCTTAATGAGGAAAGGACCAAGGGAAATTTCGAGAATATCCGCTTTCCTGAAGTTGTGATACCGGTACGCGATGCGCGATAGCCGATAACACACCCTCCTCCCTCTCCTTTTCCCTCTACGCACACGCCTTTTGGCCGAAGCCATCTCCATCTTTCTACATGCGTCGATATTCTAGAGCTCGACTGCTGGCGGACTACTTGTTCACCGCAACGCCCCCGATTTTGACAAGCGAACGGCCTCCAACAATGCAGACGTTGACGCAGGCAAGCGGGGCGAGCGATTGTGAGGCACACTGCAAGCGAAAACCGTATAGGGTATGGCTGGCCGCTGGCGGCGTGTCAAGTGTCAAGCCTTGACAATGCCGGCTAACGAGGATCCATTAGGAGTTGCATGGCGGCCCAGAACCAACACTTGCCTACCCTTGACCCGCGGCACTTCGTGCGGGGCACTAAACCGATCAAGATGCTGAAATCCGAGAAATTTTGGACCCTACTGGGCAAACAAGAATCGTCTTCCAATTGATACTGCTCCACCCCTCCTTCAACATCCACTCCCGTCATTCAGCATCTGGCCAAATTCAGAAGTCCGTGTGGTGACCACCAAGCGAGCAAGCGCCGGGACTGGAGCGAGAGGTGAGGAGCAAGGCGGCATATCCCTGTCTCTGACCAGGATCCCTGGTGATAGGTCCGAGACATGCAGAAGCGCACAGCTCAGATCGACCTCTCGGAGCATTGGAATTGAGACATGCATCAAAAGGTCTTAGACATGCACGACTTTGCAACAACGTCGCTGAAGATCCGAAGGCTGGAGATTGGAGGCCCGCGCAAACCGAGTGGTGTTCTGATGGTTCATTTTGGCAAAATTTTCTGACCCCTCCCAGTCCTCGACGACCTCGAACGCATCCAACGACGACGATTGTGGCACCATGGTGGTTGGCACAGTCCGGCTTTTTTGCCTCCTCTGTTCGTCACCCCAACCGTCTCTTTGCTCCGCATCCACATCATTCTGCATCAGGCTCGCCGCGACGTCCTCCCTCGCTCGTTCATTCGGTCGCAAGTCCTACACGTCCCCTCCATAACAGGCTTCTGATATAGATAGCTGTCATAGGGGTGGACCGCAAAGTGAACGCTTCGGCCATCGGCCCATCCCTCCCACGGCCCACCGCGAACGGCCAGCTTTCGAGAGCCATCCAAGGACGGCCGTTGATCCTCCACAACGAACAAGTGAGCTCCTCCCCCCACTTGGGGGTCTTTTCTCAAAGCCCCAGCGTTCAACGGGCAAGGCGGGATGGCAGACTGGCAGTGGCTGCGAAGTATTTGCTCCAAAACTGCAAAACCCTGCCGGGGTTTGATGCCCAATCGCAGCCTCAACCCACCTCCAAAGTCCTCTCATAGGGCGACACTTGCTGCAGCTCCAAGGGTCTGCGCAGCGCGGCGCAGTCTGCAGAGAGTAAAAAGCTCACGATGAGTTCCACCTTTCCGGCCAACGACGTCGAGTGATGTCCCCGAGGTCGTCGATCGGGAACTCCACGAAAGACGTAGTGGGCACCTGACGCCTTAGAGAGGCAGGCCCTCGTCCGGGGCCAGGGATCAAACGCCACTGTCAAAATAGTAACCATAGACATGTACCCTTCACCCTGTCGCTCTGGTACTCCTGTACCGGTCGACTTCGTCCAGTCAAAGAGTATGCGCCAAAAGAGCGACATCAGCTAAATACTATGGGTCTGTCGCCTTCCCAGGACCCTTTCCTGTCCCTTCTACTCTACTTCCTTGCCACAGATTGAAGATTTACTCCTCTATTACCTTAATTTAATCCCTGTCACTGCCCCAACGTCGCTTTCATCATCGCCTCACCTCTTATCACTGCTCGCCGACTTCATCATCAAGACCCGTCGAATTCCGTTTTCCACAGTACAACTCTCCATACAAGCGCCGACGCTGCTAAACGCAGTCTCCTCAACCCTCCACACCCTCTCGAGCCCCGAACTAGCCTAACCCTGTTTACCTCTCAACAACAGCCGCGGAGCGGTTTTAGTAACCCACCCTCTCGCCCCATCCTCCTCCCCACTAATACCGCCGCTCCTCGACTTATTCACGCTCTTCCGCTTTCGCGATCACTTTCACGGAGTTGATTAATTTTTTTTCTTTTCTCTTTTGCTTTTGATATATATTTCTCTTCATACTTGATCTCTTTCATATTAAAAAACCTCTCACATACGGACGATTGGATTGTATCAGGACCGACCTTCCCGACTGGACTCACTTCATCAGAATACATAGCAACAGGATGGTCTTCTAAAGGAAGCGAAGGAATGTCGAAAGCATCATCATCAACAATCAAGGCTGGAAGAGCATGGCAACACTTAGATCGGGGTCGGGTCTCCCCGCCAGACCTAACGAGGGAATTAGAGCAAGGAAGGGGGGAGAACCGACCTTACTGCTGAGCCCACCACGGATATCATCCCGGAAAGAGCTGGAGAATACGAGGACAGCGCATAAACAACCCTCACAGCCACGGCAACACAGCAGAGTTCCTCAACCCTCGATCAAACAACCGTCGATACCCCAGCCCATGACAAAATCCATTCCCCGGTACCCAGTCCAACCAGGCACATCGGCC
Organism: Microcera coccophila; assembly: GCA_024112705.1. Classification (NCBI taxonomy): domain Eukaryota; kingdom Fungi; phylum Ascomycota; class Sordariomycetes; order Hypocreales; family Nectriaceae; genus Microcera; species Microcera coccophila. Next base: position 23,634 of record JAMYIC010000677.1, read on the forward strand.
AATTCTACAGCTCATTCTCGATTGAGATCGGCTACGCATGGCGGTTCGGGCTCCTCTTCTTCTGGTCGATCGATTGAAGTCCCCATCAGGCCTGGCCCAAACGTCTTGAGGAGGAAAAAGTCATCTCTGTCTAGTGATGTCACCAACACACGCGAGGACACCCCACGCACGAGTTCGTCCTCATCATTACCTCGCTCGCGGGCGTCCCTGGATCGAGCATTTGGAATCCACCTAGATAGAGGCATGACGGAAAGTCCAGCTGAAGTACAGGTTGCCGAGGCGGTAGAGATCCAGAAGGCTTCGGCCAAGTCGCCAGTCATTTACCCAGAACTTGATCGATACCGACACACTCGTCGGCCTTCAGATACGGCAAACGAAACCTTCGAAGTCCCCTTCAGGTTGGCAACTCATGACTTGCCACCGCCGACTCCCGCTAGTTTACTGTTTTCCGGAACAAGTGGAAGCCCATCAACTCGATTCTCCGAGTCACCAGGGCCTGGATCATACAGCCGCGACACTACTCCTACATCCATCTCTTCTCAATCTCCAGGTCTAGTTGCCTCCTTTCGAATTAATCAAGCCAAAGGTCGCTTGAACAGCCCCTTGGAGACGAGACCACCTGTCACTAGAAGAAGGGCCGGAAGTTTTCCGAATGAGGTGGACGCTATCAGCGCTGACCCGCATGGTTTGGCTGCTGTGAGGGAGTCTCTTACTTCCTCCTCATCGAACTCAACAGTTCGCGAGGCCGACCGTGGTGCCAAGGATAGAAAACCGTCGAAGCGACTGCCACCTCCACCACCAAGCCCGCCACCTCGAAAATCCTCCCAGAAACTCAGCCAAACCCGGGAGGCTGTTCCTCCTCTCAAGCCGGCGCAAAAGGTGTCGCGCCCAATGGTGCAGTCTCCGCCTCTGGAGAGGGATGTCAAGTCTGCTTCCTCACATCCTGCCCTATCACCTGGAACTACTCCACCCCCTCGACCTAGCAGGGACGGAACTCCGAATATCCAGTCCCAGCTCTTTGACCCCGTTCCAGTCATTCATAGCAATTTGTCCACAAACTCTTTGCCATATGAGCGACGCGGAAGCGAGCCAGCCATCCCAAGCTCTGTTCCGAGGCCAAGCAATCAATACTATCGCTCTGATAGGAATGCATCCACACCACAGCTTTCTACTACAGGAGAGGCCATGTTGAGTTCTCGAAGTGTTACTGATGTGAAGAAGCCCACGACAAAAACGGAAATTCCTCGGTCGACTCGTACTCCCAGTCCCCATATTGGAAGCACTTTCAACTCGCGGTTTCCATTCTTTGGGCGAAAGAAGGCATCGGCAGGAGATACCCAGACAGAATCAAAAGAGAAGGACAAAAACAAGCTCAGTCGTAAGGGTCCGGCCGCTGGCACGGGACATGAAGGCTACGGACGGCTCGGCACGGTCCGCAGACGCAGCGGGAGCGCAAACAGCTTTGCGCGTGGATCGCCTGCAGGCCACGCCTCCCAGGACAGTCTCACCAACCATGATCCATTTCTAGCAAACCGAGTCAACCCTGTCATCATCGCTGGTGGCGAGGTCGTTGAGAACCGAAACAATACCTCATCAGACTTATCTAGGACAGAGAGCTATCAATGGTCATCTGAGGACCAGCCGAAGGTCAGCTCCGACTTGTCTTCCACCTCTCGTCAAGGACCACGGAATACTCTCTGGCCGTCAGCCATGGAACGAACTCCCTTCTCAGCTCCCAGATTCCGCAGGCCATCGGACTCTAGTGATTCGGAGGGTCTCACCATGAAACCTACCCTTGCTTTCCGCAGGTCGGTTCAACGGCTAAGATCCTCTCCGGACAATCCGTTGAAGCTACCGCAACCCATCAATACCTCAGGAAGCACTTCTTCACCGATGACGAGCTTTGATACCAGTGTCATGTCAGACGAGTCTCATTTCGAACTGCAGCAAGAGGTTTCTCGCCAGACGAACCCGACCCACCCAGTGCCCAAGAAATTGACTAAGAGATCGCGGTCCCCTCGAAAATGGAACCTGTTTAGCCGGTCGCAAAGCGAACCAGATGCTAAGAAGAACGAGAAGGTTGCTGCTACTGTTACTGTCAAGACAGCTGAGAAGAAATCTGTTGCTTTCTATATGATGGACTCGTCAGAGCAGGAAGATAATGAGACAATGGATGTACAAGAAGTCTTGAGGCGTGCCAACGTCTACGGAGACTCGGAGGACGTCGAAGGGTTACCCAAAAAAGGGCCACAGCCTCAAAAAACACTTGAAGTCTTACCCTCGGAACAAGGCATTGTATCTCATCAAATCTCATCGAACCAACGCAGTCGCAGTAATGCGCAGGGCCAACATCAGACCCCTTCGGCAAAGCCGACATCGAAGACGAGGGTTGCGGCGCCTCTTGCGGCAACCTTGAGCTCTGGCCGACCTAGCAGACTGCAGCGTGTTGGCAGGATCCCCGAGGTTATAAGCAACCGCACTCATCATGCACCTTCGAAGAGCTTCTCTCGTCCTTTTCGGGCCAGTCTGCAGATGCCGCCTCCTTTTCCGATTGCCTATGATTCTGATTCCATTGCGAAAGGACCTACACCCCCAAAACCTTCAACTCCGGTTCCTGAACTCTCCATGGAAGGTTCAACCATAGGAAGTGCGACGAACGGATCGATCCCAGGCCTATCTCCTGAGAGAACTGTGGTGGAGAAGGAATTTCTTGCTTTCTCCCCACGTAAGAACTCGGATGGAACCATCGGCACTTCAAGTTCAAGCTGCTCTGGCCTCTATTCTTTTGCGGACGCGACTGCTATAATACCAACGTCACTTGATCCACCTGCTGAGGATGAGGTATGGGACGAGTATGATGACCTTCTTGGCGAAGATAATCAGAAAGCTCCTTTGTCAGCCACGTCATCAAAGGGCATTCCATTTCACCTGGAGACTTATCATTCCAAACTGGTCAAAGAGAAACCGATAGAGTCTCCTATCATTGTGTTTGATGACCGGAAGATCTCCACATACTCGAAGGCAACGACGCGTTCGAGTTGCTACAGTGCCGAAATGACAGAGAGAATCCGAACTCATTTCCAGCCTCATCCCAGTCCTGCGTTCTCAATTTCCGAGTTTCTCTCCGGCTACGAAAACCGCAACAACAGCATGGAGCCTATTCAAAAAGTTGAACAATCCCCTCGAAGTAGCCGGTCCTCACGAAGGGAGCGGCAATCCGACGCCAGCTCCAATTCCGACAATGAGTCGCCTCTGGCGCAGGTCAACCTTCGTGTTGGCTCCATGACTGTCAGCAAATGGTTAACGTTTGGACACGTCCTGTTCAGCGACGTCCGCCATGATCTAGTCTCGGTCGAAGGCTCGCTCAAACGGCCCTCCATCCTTGTCATTGACGGTCTCGGCAATGATGATTGGTCTTTCTACGCTGCGGAGACGTATCCCGCTGCGACCTTCTTCAATCTGTCACCGCGAGCTCCTCTCCCAGCTGAGCTGCAGAACTCCCCTTCAAGCTTCCCTCTCAGTCCCCCAAACCACCATCAGATCCAATACGTCTCTCATCTGAACAAATTTCCATTTGCGCCCCAGAGTTTCACAGCAGTTGTCTACCGATTCCCTGTAGCGGCTCCAGAATCTTACTACAGAAACATCATCACTGAAGCCCGTCGCGTGCTTAAACCTGGGGGTTATATCGAGCTATCTATTCTCGATGTTGACCTCAACAATATGGGAAATCGAGGACGCCGAGCAGTTCGGCGCCTCAAAGAAAAAATCCACGAGACAACCCCAGACACAAGCGTAGCCTCGACTGCCGATTTGATGGTGCGCCTCCTGGGAAAAGCGGGCTTCTCAAACATCAAAGCTGCCCGAGTTGGCGTTCCTGTTGCCAGCTCAGCCACCCGTTTTGACGACAATCAGAGCAAGGGCAAGGCACCCGAGGTCAACCAGAAAAGAAAAGACCAGCCCTCTCTGGCGGAGATGATGGGTGACAGCAGCCCACTGGCGGACGAAGGCATCACTAAGATGGTGAGTCGTGTCGGTCGATGGTGGTACACCCGCTGCTACGAGAATGCTGCGGAGAGCCCAAACAGCAAAAGCATCTGGAAAGACAGGTCCTTGTTACGAGAATCCGAGGACCTTGGAACCAGCCTGAAGCTCATGGTCTGCTGCGCCCGCGCCCCTGACCGGATCGCCAGCTTCTAAGAATTGACGCTAGACGATTGCTCAACCCCTATCTCATGTCTATCATGACTTACTACTTTTTTATTATTCTCATCTTACATTGATAATTTTCAACGCATCTTACGGAAATACATTATTGGCGTAAAGTAACTAAACAAGAAAGAAAACTCTAGGCGCAAGCCTACTGACGAGTATATCCTCCGCGGGACTACTCGAGAAACGATCACCTGGGGTGCTAGAATGGTTTACTACTGCCGAGTGCAGATATCCGAATCCCCTTCGAAGGGGTTTCGCATACTTTTTTATCCTACGTCGTGTCATATCCATCATGGGATGCTCATCTGATTTTAGCCTTGTTTTTGTTTTCGTTTTTCATGTTTTTCTTTTCTTAATGCCGCGGGCCGGGGGAACCAGTCACTGGATGCATTGGGATTTTTCAAAAAGCTTTTGGGCTATACACACGAGAAGGGCAGTGCTTGGCGCTAATTGGGATGAAAATTGGGGGCGCGATGCTGGTCATTGCACTTCTCTTCCCGCCTGGTCTCTTCACTTGCGTACGGGTGCAGAGATGCTCAGAGAGGAGTGTAGTGAAGGGTCATGATCATGAGATTATTGGGATGATTGGGACGACTGACATGATGCATGTGCATATTAGATACCCACCAGTCTTTGGACAGCGAGACTAAATAGCAAGCGGCATTTAAATGTTTTGACCTATATGTCCTTCCATGTGATATCTGCTTCTAAGAGTCTACAGATATGACCTCATCTATAATTACACACATTGTACACTTATACTACACGTAATCAAAACCCTGCACTTGGGCTGGATTTCTCACCGGCATGATGCCTGATCTTTGGACGGTTCTTCGGACGATGAATCCTCATCCAAGGCCACATCTTCTACTTCAGATGCCATCTCAACGTCCATCATCTTCTCACTGATCTCCTGCACTGGCCATCGCCTCATAACGGCCACAAATCCACCACCAGAAATCCGATCTCCAACCTTTGGCCTCATAACCTGCACTATCCTTCCCTCGCCCTCATCACCCCTCGGAACCACGGTCTTAACATCCCACTCCCTGCCTCCGCCATTGGAGCTCACTCCATCCGTTGTCGTCGATACCGGTAGTTCTAGCACTCGCTCTAGTTTGAGCGGCTGCTTCGTCCGTACTGCCCAGGCGTGAAAGTCGGCGATTTGGCTGATTGAGGGGTTGAAGATGACGAGCTGGGCATTGGGGTGGAGGGCTTTGACGACTGGTTCGGCATGTTCATCGGCGGAGGGGAGGTCGAGGACTGCGTGGGAGAGGAAGGGAGCTTGGTTGGTCTGCTCTAAGCGGGCAGAAATGTAGTCGTTGATAGAACCAACGTGAAAGTCAATGTTGGAGAAGTATAGCGCGCGGTTGAAACGACGAATGAGCTTGTACGCAGCACGCGAGTGTTTCACGTTGCGATCCAGAGTATGCAGAATAGCCCTCCGGGAGTTTCGGTAGGCGCTGTAAGCCTCTTGGTCTTCGGGGGAAAGATCAAGGCCAAAGGTTTCGGATTGGAAAGCTGCTTCCATGATGGCTTTACGAAGAGGTGGCGGTACGGCAGTATTGGCAGCGTGTATAGCACGAGAGAGATGAAGGGTTAGACTTCCCATGCCCGTGCCGGCCTCAAAGATCTCAAAGGGTTGGGAGCGTTCATCTGCGTCTTCGCCGGGTCGGGAGAGATTGAGATCGAGGAGAGAGACGATGGTGTTTGCATCATGAGGATAAATCTATACCTAGCGTCGTCAGAAAATCACATTCTTTGTTGTTGATGTAATACCCTGGGGCATCCTACAGGTGTCGCTTGTCTCACGCTATTAACAATATAGCTGGCCATGGACGGGGCATGTAACGCTACATCTCGGTTGTTGCCGTCCTTGACACAGTCCAAGAGTTTCTTTCCAATGAGGTCTGAGCCTTTGAGAGAAGCACCATAAGCGAGCCTCACATTGGAATCGGGTCGGATGGGGGAAGTGAGGTGCCATTTTGGACCCTTGACCCCCCTTTGGCGGAGGAAAAGAACATCATTTTCTGATGATTGTCAATTGACGATTCGAGGGGGCGGAATCGAGTTTGGTTGATACCTTTGATGATCCGGTTTGAGGAGCAGAGCCTTCGAGAGGTTAGCCGTACGAATGGCCGGACATGGATTGGACGCATGGTAAGGAAGATGAGAGTTGGAAGATACCGGGGATGGTGTTTTTTGAAGTTTGCGCCGGGGATATCTCGGGTAGTCAGTCCGGCACGTCCCCTTCTAGATATATATATACCTGGGCACGCGAGTGAAAAAATAACATGCACACCAAATCCACCTACACCAAAATACCGTTCTAGGACTCTAAGCAATCGTAGAAACCTGATGTATAGGCTTACTCTAGAGCATTAAGATTTTAATATATTATCTTTAGCTAAAATGTAATTAAACATATAGTTAAGCAATCAAGTAGTATTGTTATACTATTAGAGGTATAGATTGATTTGGTGTGCATGTTAATTTTTTACCTGCGTGTTGGGGAAAGTCTGGATGGCTACGTCAGGGGGAGGCGGTTGGGACGTGATCCATGGATTCTTGAAATATTCATGTTTATTTCTAATGTTGCTTCCGCTTCTACTTCTACGGAACAAGGAATCTGGCCGTCTGACGAGATTCCTTTCCATTTCAACTCCCACGTCGCCGTAAACGCTTCATCTGTTTTGGGTATCGCCTTCCTCATTTGATAATCAAGACTTCCTGCTTCCCCTCACTCTTTCGTTCCTTCCAGACATCAACTCCGCGCTCATTCAACTTGCTTCTACTGCCGAATTCTTACACTTCTCATCCTCACTTCAGTCTAACACCCCCACCCCCCCAAACCTTCTGCTCCTCCGATGAGCTGGAATTCTGCCCTTTTCATCTCGTCTTGATCATCATCGTCGCCCGTCAATGCTCGGGCCCCCTTCCCCTGAGATCCCTGGCTCGTACGCCGATTTCCCATGCCTATAATACATTATATACGATAATATCCCATTGTCTTCCGCATTGACCAATTGATCCCCCAAACGCCGGCCCATGGTAAATAAAAACACATATGCCCCTTGACAAGACTCCGAGCTCTATAAAGCTAGACAAGAAAGAGCACCCAAGAGGAGTGCATGCCATGTTTGCAGACGAGCTGCGAGATAATAGCGATGGTGAGGAGAATGCATGGAAGCCGCCATGCCAGGTTAAGAGAGCAAAGCGTCAAAGCAAAGAGGTATGCTCCGCGCCTCTTCACTCCTAGGGTCAGCTCGCGATGACCTCGAGCTATCTCAAAGATCTGACTTAGATGAAAGCCCACTTCGTTGGTGCCATTTGGTGCTCCATCGCGGCTGCCCACGCGTCCTGTGCAGAATGCGTTTCAGGGGCGTGCTCTGTGATGTGGAAGTCTTCTTCGAAATACGTGCGTACTATAACGCCGCAATGCTCTTCCATGAATTGCACACCTGCATCATATCGGCGTCGACATCGCTTCGTCCATGGATCAACCTTGAGTGGACTATGGTAGCAGTACACATTTGGCCGCGAGTCTCGAACGGGAAAGACAAGTCCCAGTCTTCGAATGTGATTCCAAAGCTCAATGGCGGCCTGCTTCGTCAAATCAGACTGCGGAGCTGCCGCATACATCATTTGAACCACTATGTATCGCAAGGCAAGGGTATCAATTCCGTCGGTGCCTTGTCGATGCTCCGCCTGCCGCTGCAATAGCCTGAGCTCGCCTACCATCTTCTCCAGCCGCTCCGTGTTGACGTGGTTATAGAACAGCGCCAGATCGGCCCATGTCCGGGCGACATATGGATGCCGCCGTCCGTAGATGGCTTCCAACTCCTCCGCAATCATCGGTATGCTGGCCCACAACAGCTCTGACAGGGTGACCGATCCGTGCTTCTGCTGAACTTCATAGAGACAGGTAAAAATTTGCCTCAGGGGATGCGACCGTTCAAGATTCGTCGTCGAGTACGCTGCCAAATATTTGCAAAGCGCAGTCATCATTCCGGGATCCCGATGCACCATACCGAGAAGCAGCTCATTCACGCCTTGAGGTGACAGCTTCTGCAAATCCACCTCGAGCTGTTTAAACGCTCGCATCAAGGAGTGGCCACCTTGGTCCACATCCTTCATTTCGAAATAGTGATTGGCCTCCAATAAAAGCTCGCTCGATCCGGCACCCCAGACCTGGACTGATGGCCAAGTAACCTGAGTCTCGCTTTCAACCTCCAGCTGCCGACAGTGAAGAAAGGCCTTGCGCATGTTCCCAACGACTGTTTCCTGAGCGCGAAGAAGGTCCGGTGACCGTAAGTAGCCCGGTCCAGGTGGAGGAGTGGGCGTTCGGCATCGAATATGCGCTGGAAGATCGGCGGGAAGCTCAAAATCAATCAAATCATATTCCGTAACGCCCTTCCTTTTTAGGTAGGTGCCCAAGTTCACTACCCTTCCGTTTCGAACGAACTCCGATACTTTACCCTCAGCATCGCGTTGAAATTTCATGGATAATAATCGCTTAACTTCCTCTTCGGTATTGTTCTTGACGAAACCCCACTGTGAGAACCTGGTCTTGTACATCTTCGGCCTATGGGGACGTCAACAACAAGAGACGGAGATGATGAGCTGAGCACTTACGTTGCCGTAAAGCCATACTTGTCAGCCATGATCGACATGACTTCTTTGAGCGGCTTTCTCTCTTCAAGATACAGGGTCCTGATGGTTGGCTTGAAGGACTCCCACGCTTCGGCAGGAACCTGTTCCCGTGACGGTCGAGTTCCTGTTTGAGTGCGGAGGGACATCGAGCCGCGCCGTGGATTCTGGGAAAGAGTTAGAAATCAAGTTTCACCCGCCAATGAGATAAGTGAGATGACGAACAGGCAAAGCAGCGGAAGATGACGAGGCTTGAGAAACCTGAGTCACCTGCGGTTCTTGTTTTATTTGGGGACTGAATAACGGAGGAGTAGGGACGGCCAATTGATGTTTCGAGGGTTGCCTTGTTAGCTGCTTGGGAGGCGGCCTTGCGGGAGCCTTGCCTTTCACTTTCGAGTTGGCATTAAAATCCAGGATGAACTGACTTCCAGCATTCATCACCGGCTTGGGTGTTGAGGGCACGGGAGGTTTGAAAAATCCTCCAGAATTGCTGTGCATATTGCTAGTTTGAGACTGATCCATGGTAGGCTTCGGGGTCATTGGGACAGGCGGCCGCCATATGGCGAAGCCTGGTGTACCAGGGACGCCAGGCCCTTGGTTCGGCGATGCCATCAAGGGGGAGGTGACCATGGGTGATGTGCCCATCTGCGTCGTTGTCATGGGACTCGTTACCCTTCCATGATGCGAAGTGAAGCTATCCAAACTTCCAAACGGTCCAGATGACTCCATAGTAGGACTCGATACTCGAGAAGCATCATAGTAACCACCGAACGACATGGGGGGCGGACTCGTGATCGGGCTCTCCACCCGTGAGAAATCGCCAATGAGCCCATAGCTGGATTCGTCAGGACTGGCAAGAGGACTTGTAGCATGTTGCGCGCCGACGCTGAAACTGCCGAAATGCGACGATACCGTTGGACTGGGATTCACTTGGCTCGGCGGGTTGTTGGAAGGTCGTGGAGGAAGTGGCGGCGCGAATGCGTTGTTCTCGAACTGCGCAACCAAGTTTCGAACTCCACCTCCGCCCTGGTGCGAATTCATATTATCGAGCTGCACGTCGTGGGCATCGACGCCCTGTTGAGGGAAGCGCGACGTCTGGATCGCGGACGGGGTCGGCGCCCAGTCCATCTCGAGGGAAGAGTTGAAGCCCTGTCTCGAGGCATAAGAGGACTGCGGAGAGTCGGCCGACGGGGTGTTCGCCGTGTTGATGCCGAACTTGGGCCAGGCTTGTTGGTCGGTAAAGCCATAGGAAGAGTGCCCGTTCGGGTCGGGAGCACGAGGCTTGTTGACCGAATGATTGTACATGACGCCAGGGAATCCCAAGCCCACTGAGAAGGCCCGGTCCGCTGGCTGTTGATCGGTCAGGTCAGTCAGGTCAGCCGGTAGCGACTGGACACTGGACTCTAGGCGAGTCGAAGGCCTCGTTTGGAGTCCTCAGTCACCAAGGCGAGGATTCATCACTCGTCAAGGTGGCGAGCGAAAGGGCTCAAGTCAGATCAAATCGAGGTCAAGAACGAGGGAATGGGCAAGCAAGCAGAAGAGCCCATGATTGCTGGTACGTTTAAAGAAAAGAGGAGAGGCCGCAGCGACGCACCGACCAGAAGGCAACTGTAGCGCCAAAAATGCAACGGTCAGGGCCTGCTATCGCTATGTTCCCCAGACTTGTGACGGGCAGGGCTACCAGGGCAGTAGGAGATAAGTTACGATACGGTATGAGTATGGCACAGACTCAGAGGGAACGGTCATGATAGGGCAGCGAATGCGACGGATGCTCAGTCCGCAGAGGCGATGCCGCCATGGACGGACATTGGACGCCAAGCATGCGCGTGAGAGAGGGCCAGCAAAAGTTCCTTCGCCTAAGTTTCCCGGAAAGGCAACCCAATCTACTGTTTCGGGAACCGCAAGCCCTGGCGGTTGATGGTTTCGACGAGAGATAAGACTACTACAGGAGCCGCGAGACGACGGTTTCTCGACGGTCGAGATGGGATTCAAGGAAGAGGCGAGAGCGCACCCCGGTGGTTTGTGTGGGAAGGCAATCTGAGGGGTCGATCTCTGGAGGATTCCGGCTGGGCCTTGGGGGGGTGGTGGTGAACTGCTGCTGCTCGTGAAGGCATCAGTGCAATAGCACCGAGATACAGCAAGAGGGCGCAGGGATCCATCGTGGATACGACTATCGACCACTGAGAGGCAGAGAGTTCCAGGGGCGGGCATGAGGGGGGGCCCTTGTGGGAGCATGCGACCATGTAGCCCGAAGGAGAAGGTGATGAAGCTGAAGCCACCACGAGCCACCGCGAGTCACCACGAGCGAATGTCACCACCAATCAAGGGCGCCGGATAGCGCCCCTGGCCCGGCCGAAGCAGTCTAAGCAGGGAATCTGCCGAGACGGAGAACATTCCAGGGCGTTTCGACGAACACACACCAAAAGACTGACCTGAAGACCTCAGTCCTGAACTCATCTCTCATGGCAACCTAGGAAACCTTCTTTTCGAAGTGCTGATTCCAGAAGATTTCTCTTGCTTCTTCCATCTTGGCCGAATGAGCCATTAACGCCACGCACTTGGTTTTACGAGACGTGGAAACCTGGCCCGGCATACCCGGACGCCTCGGTCGTCATGGGGAGTGGCAGTGAGGGAGAGGCACGAGAGGGAGCGCCTCCCGAGGCCTGCGAGGTCGAAATTTCGATGGCGGATGTTTCGCATTGCGATGCTTTGATGCTTGACACTTCGACCAGTAAGCCGTAGGCTGAGCCCTGACATAACTCATCTTAGTCACCGTCGGCCAAGTGAGAATTGAGATTCTTCTCCGAGTATGCATGAGACACTCGGCCCGTGGCGGCGCCACAAAGGTCGGACTGGGTCACTCGTTGGTTTTGCTACGGGCAGTCTCACAGCAGCCCCAGCCCCGGTCCGCAGGATGGGTTTTTCGCGGGGGAAACAAGTCGGCGGTCGCCCTACGACGCTTGGCTCTGGCGGTGTTCCTCGTTGGATGCCGGCAAATTCAACGGTGGCCCCCCCCCCCCC
>JAMYIC010000678.1:8858-38894 GCA_024112705.1 Microcera coccophila
CTCCGGATTTTTGACGACGGGACACTGGGGGACGTTTTCTCGACTATATCGGTGTACATATGCGAGGCGTACCGGGGGGGTTTTGATATATACACCATACTTTGATTTACGGGATGGGAGTTTGGTCTGCTCATACGACACGATATCAGTCGGCCTGCTCGGTCGCGCGACACATTTCTCGACTCTCTTTATGACTAGAAACCAGGGCTATCTAGACAAAACATATCTCTTTTCTCTTATTTCTTGGTGCTCCTGGTCCTTTAAGGGCTCTCTTGAACGAAACAGGCCGAGGCTGGACTTGATGACTCGGAGGAGTGCAGGTATTGGGAATACCAATAGCTTGGGAATCTGGATCAAGATATCCTATCATGGTTTCATCGCCCGCTCACACTCGGAGACATCGATCCTTCAGCCCTAAACGACGACGGCCGCCGATCAGTTTGGTGGTCCCCGAGACCAATCACACTCAGCGATGGCCCGAGGGGGACTGCCCGAAAATGGTCCCCGATGACCCGCTAGCTCGAGTTTTCAGACTTCAGCCTTCAGCGCCCCTCCGGGGCTACAGCGTCTCCACCCCCGGCGACATAGGGATCTTGAAACGCCCAAAATAACAATCAATCAACGAGAGATGGGAGGGCTCATTGGTCGGCGTTTGGATCTGATGCAGATAGCGAGTAGCATCAGGACTTCGGATGCGGGCTCCAAATTAAGATTTAATCACCGGAGGATTGCTGACGGCAGGCCGAGGTGGTGACGGTGATGCCCGATAGAGAGCTGGCTGGATAAAAGGCGTCGGCGTCCGCTTATCGAATTCAGCTCGAGACTAAACAAAACCTATCAACCGCACAGCTATAGGCTTTGGCCTTGGCCCTTTTCAGGCATCCGACTTATTGAGACTCCTTCAAGACCCAAACCCTGGATGCTCGATCTGTCTCGATCCGGTGGAGTACCTAGCTGAACTCTGGTCCCCGAAGCCACAGCCGTGCCACACGACCATTCTCCTGGCTTGCTACTCTTAAGCCTCCAGCTCGCACCCTCCTTTCCCTTCAAGCCTTCGTACGGATTGGCCATGGAGATCAAGGACTTCGTCATGGACGTCGAACGGGGACCCCTCGCGGAGAAGCACTTGCTTAATACGACTGTGAAGAACATCACCTGGACCGGCCTTACTGTTACAGTGAAGGATCATGAGTCGTCGGAGCCCAAGGCTATTGTCGACAATGTCGAGGGCATCGTGGAAGCCGGTAAGCTCGCCCGTGATCTCTCGCACCGATCAGCACAACTAAATTCGTGAACAGGTGAGATTTGCGCCCTCATGGGCCCGTCGGGGTGCGGAAAGACAACATTGTTGAACGTCTTGGCCCGACGACCCACGAATGCGAATAGCGTCGAAGCCAATGTCCTCGTCAACGGGTCTCGGCTTTCACGGTCTGCCTTCCGAGAGATTTCGTGTTTTGTCGAGCAGGAGGATGCGTTGATCGGATCTCTTACCGTTCGTGAAACGATCGACTTTTCTTCGCGGTTGGCAAATACTAGGTAAGCCTTTCAAGACATCGGATGTGTATGTTGAAAGGAGAGTGCCATTGACTGATATCTATACAGCTCTCTGCCCAAACGAGAGCGCATCCTTCGTATAAATGCTCTCCTCGAATCCTTCGGCCTCGTCGCTCAAGCAAACACCCTCATCGGCACGCCCATCCGAAAGGGCATTTCTGGCGGCCAAAAGCGTCGCGTTGGTGTCGCAAGTCAACTCATCACCTCCCCGAAGCTGCTCTTCCTCGATGAACCCACCAGTGGGCTCGACTCTGCCGCCAGTTTCGAGGTCGTTAACTACCTCCGCCAAGTCGCCCAGCGGAACAATCTCATCGTCATTTGCTCCATCCATCAGCCTTCCACGTCGACCTTCAACCTCTTCGACAAGCTGCTGCTGCTGAGTGCTGGAAAGACGCACTACTTCGGACCAGTGAAGGATGTGGCGGCGCATTATGCTGAAGGCGGGCTAGAGGTGCCGCAGTATGTCAACCCGGCCGAATTTTTGCTCGAGTTGGTCAACATCGATTTCGCCCAGGACAAGGAGGCGGCAATCCAACGCCTTAACCACCTCCAAGCCGCGTGGCAGACGTCCCGTCGCGCAAAGGATACCAGTGCGGCCATCATGGCTGCAGAACAGGCGGGTGGACATGTGGAAGTGGATGGAACGGACAAGAGACCCAGCATACTGAGCTTGACGCTTACGCTGTTGCATCGAAGCTTCATCAAGAGTTACCGAGACGTCGTCGCATATGGTATTCGGTTGGCTATGTATCTTGGTCTAGCCATCATGATGGGAACAGTGTGGGTGCGCCTGGACCCCAGGCAAGAATCTATTCAACCCTTCATCAACGCCATCTTCTTCGGCTCGGCGTTCATGTCCTTCATGGCTGTGGCATACGTGCCCGCTTTCCTGGAGGATCGATTGCAGTACGTCAAAGATTACCACAATGGTCTCTACGGTGCCACCGAACTCATCCTGTCTAACTTCTTCATCGGCATTCCGTGGCTCTTTCTCATCTCCATCCTCTTTTCGATCATCTCGTACTGGCTCTCCAACTTCCAACCCACCGGCCAAGCATTCTTCACCTGGGTCATGTGGCTATTCCTCGACTTGCTAGCCGCCGAGTCGCTCGTCGTCTTCTTCACGAGTTTGTTCCCCAGCTTTGTCATATCCCTCGCGCTCGTGGCTTTTGCAAACGGTCTGTGGATGTCCGTCGGCGGCTTCATGGTTCCTCCCACGATCCTCAACGCATTCTACAAATACGTCTTTCACTACTGGGATTACCAGAAATACGTGTTCGAGGGGATGATGGTCAACGAGTTCGCGGATCGAGTGTATGATTGCGCGCAGGGGTGTAAGTGCATGTTTGATTCGCCGCTGGCGGATCAGTGTAAGATTGCTGGGCAGGCGGTGTTGGATCAGTATGGATACGAGACGGGACATATGGGGAGGAATGTCGGGATTATGATTGCCATCATCCTTGGGTATCGGTTGGCAGCTTGGGGGGTGTTGATGTTGAGGAGGTGAGGGCTCTAGGCCATGAGTATCGTGGCCTGGGGAGGCACGGAGGGTTAATTGTAGCTTTCAGAATTGTATGCATAGATATCGCTTCATATTCTAGACTTTGTCTCAACAATAGTGCACATATAGTGTTCCGAATCTAGCTCTTCAGCTGTTAATTCATAAATGGGTGAGCAATTTCTCTCTCAAAAGCGTGCTTATGGAGCACCGCTTTAGGGTAATATTAATCCTATGAAGTCATATGAAGTAAAGCGGTATCAGGCAGACGTCTTTGAAACACACCTAGATCCCGAAGTATTGCAACATGGAATAGTCCTTAATAAACTCGGCTCGTGAGGACGGAGTGACGGAACAACAGGTGTGCGCAGATTGCAAATCTAGTGCATATCACGAACACACTGCCTAAATATCGATTCATGGAATTATTCACTAAATACTCGAAGTGAACTGGCGTAATAAGCTGGCCACTGAATCCTTAACAGACTTGGGGAAGGTTCTTGAAATCCTTGGGAATAATCCCAGCGGCGACGGCATCTATTAATCTCTGTTAGTAAACCGCAAGGCCACTCGACAGGAAATGGGTCACGTACTCTGGTAACCCCAGCGGTAATCACCACCGAGGTTAGTTTTCCAAGTCCAAAAGATCCAACCGAGCGTGTCCTTCTCGTAAGAATGCACCTGTGCAGCAAACCACTTCTTGTAAAAGTCCTGCTGGGTGGAATAGCTCCACGCGTCCGTCTTCTCGACGCTGTCGGGAACACTAAGACTCCATTCACCTACAATCGTAGGACCGTCAGAGTTTCGATTGTCGTCACATGACTTCTCCAGGTACGCGGCCTGGGTGACCGCGACCTTGGAGTCGTACTTGATATATCTGTGGTCGTCGAAGGCGAGAGAGGACTTGGTGGTGATGTACTGGGTTGGGTTGCCGGAACCCCAGAGGGAGGACATCATTTGGATGTGAATACGGGAGGAGGCCGAGATTTGAAGGCCATCTTCGACCTTGCGGATCGCCTAGCATGTGTAAGTGGAAAGCTCGAGGAAATTGTATGGATACGTACATCAACGGCCTTCTTGTAGTAGGAGCTTCGGAGGGAGTCGACGGCGTTGTTCCAGTTGAGAGGCTCGTTGACGATCTCGAGCATACCGACGTTCCGATAGGCCTTGTTAGTATGAATGAGATTGGTCATCCACTGGAGCCATTGAATGGCCCGACCGTAGTTGTCGTCGTTGTAGAAGCCGGGCGAACTAACAATTTGGCCGGTGAAGGGCTGGTTGGCCTGCTGGGCGCCGGGAGCGCCGTGAAGATCGAGAATGATGTAGAAGCCTCGATCACTGGCTGCGCCCACCAGTCTTGTGAGGTAGTCGAGGCCTCCCTATTATCGTCAGTTGAAGACTCATCAAAGTATCGCTGGTTCGCTGACCTTCGGGAATTTCTCAGAGCCCTGAACGAGGTCCTCTTTCAGCCAATAACCTAGAGGGACTCGGATGGTGTTTAAGCCGTAGCCCATCATCTCATTGAGGTCGCTCTCGTTGATATAGTTCTTGTAATGGTCTTGGAACGCCTTATTCGACCGGTCCTGACCGGTATTCTTAACACAATCCAATTCAGATTTCTGTCCCGCACACCCCATGTTTTGCCATTCCTCCCAGTCTGTCCAAGGCTCATAGACGAAAAGACTGCCCAGGTTGACACCTCGAATAGGGAGCTTGCCGGGAGTCCATCGCTTATCTAGCTCAGTTCCTTCGGGAGGTATGCTCTCAAAGAGACTGAACCCACGCTTGTCGAGAACAGGTTTGTTGGAATCGCCCGGGAGCCAGGCCTGGGAGACAGAAACAAAGGTTGCGAGGACTGCAATGGTAGAATGGAGAACCATTTTCGTAGCTGGACTAAAAGAATGAAGGTAATTGAAAGGATGCGAACACGAACAAGAGCGAAATGAAATAATGGCACAATGAGTGTTGCTGGGAAGAAGAGCGCCAGCGTCGTAAAAGCGATGCGACAACGTTATAAGCTGCAGCCCCCTGCACTTGTTCCTGGCCAGTCGAGACCATCAAGAATTAATGGCTAGTCTTAGGAAGATATATTAGCCCGTCAGAATAGCCCCTAACAATGGTTCGGCGGCGATGTGCCACGGCTTAAGATTTGGTAGTGAGCATTTAGCCCGTAAGCAGTAGCGCGTCGTTAATGCATATCCCTGCGATGAGTCCTGGGATGGCGGTGACCTATTCAAGGACATGTTTTCCTTAACTTTCCCAAGTCGGGGGCTTCCTTGATTGCCATCCCGGAATAACAGCGTTCAGGGGAGCCCCAGGAAGCATAGAAAGCCCAAATAGACCGACTGAAACCTTTGCTTTCAATGTCTTTCATATGGCTTTCGGTCCCAAGTCACCCGTCTTTGATTTCGTGGGAGCCGTGATTACCAAGCAGACAGCTACATACCTTACGGCGCCACGTGGTAGTAATGGTTTCGTTTCCATAACCTTGATGGAATAGCGTTTGCGAGAGATTTGAGTTTCAGGGAGCAAGGCGGATGGTTCCTGAGCTTGTCCCATTCAAGATGAATCAGGATGGAGCACGAGGTTTCACCAGGATCAACGAAACGCACCGGTACAGCCCACAGGGATAGCAAATGTTAAATTGCGCAGTTTTCTACTGTAATTCGCCACATTAGAATAAGGAGATAGATCCTGATTTATCATCTAGGTATTAGATTAATATACATGAGCTACCATTTGTTACCCCTGTGGGCAGTATCGTAGATGGAGTGGATCACCCCTCCAGGTTAAGCTTGAGGTCGGTATAGTCACGTGGTGATAAGAGATGACAAGATAAGATACGAAGCCACGCACCACCACCGCAACCCCACTGTGCACAGCCACAATGCGTTGGCGGACCAGGATCAAGCTCGTCACCCCGCAACCAGACCGACCAGCATGAGACCAACGACGGCTCACCAAGACCCATGCGGGTTGCAGGCAAAGTGTTTCTCTTGCCCAGGTTCAAGTTCCATTTTTCACACCTGTTTCCCAATTCTATGTCTACCCTGGCGGCTTGAGGCAAGATGCTATCAGCAGATAGAGCAGCTTGAAGCTTGAAGTATCCCACAACAAACCGATCCCCAACCACACACCATTTTACCATCTTGAGGCTGCGACCCTCTTTCTCCCACAGCCAACCACTCTCCTCCAGCATTCCGGTCGAGACGGGACGACCCATTCTCCCCGAAACACCATTCCTG
The DNA here is from genome assembly GCA_024112705.1 of Microcera coccophila. NCBI lineage: Eukaryota > Fungi > Ascomycota > Sordariomycetes > Hypocreales > Nectriaceae > Microcera > Microcera coccophila. The sequence goes on from JAMYIC010000678.1 coordinate 15,156, forward strand.
AATCTTCGACAGATATCCTGTGCTGAGTGAGACATCGCGCTTCATTCCGTCGTCGCCGTTATGGCGCCGACACCAGATGACCAACTTTCGGCGCCGGGGTCGGCGAGCTATGATTCAAACACCATGGCGGTTGGGGATGGAACATGGGATTTCTCTAAAAATACCTTTTTACTACCCAACTTGGAGGGGTTGAACTTTGATACTATGCGATATAATGGTAAGCACATTTGCTCCTCGTTTACACGGACGGGTCATAACAAACTTTGGCTAGGCATGGGAAATCGATTTTCGACACTTACACAATATCATAAGATTATTCTCGCCCACGCGGTCATCGGCGCCCTGATATTCCTTTTCATCATCCCATTCTCGGTCATGACGGCTAGATTCTATTCGAGACGACCGGGCTGGGCCATCAAATACCATGCCCAGATGAACATCCTTGCTGGTATCCTGCTTTTGACCGTGTTCATATTAGGATTCTTTGCTGTTGGGCCGGAGAGGAATTTGAGCAATCCTCACCATGGCATTGGAGTGGCTATTTTCGTCCTCTTCGTCGTGCAGCTCGTTGGCGGTCGACTGATCCGAAAAATCACCAAGATCCGATCTCTCCGTATTACACTCCACCAGTGGTTTGGCAGAGCCATTGCCCTTTTGGGAATTGTTCAAGTACCATTAGGGCTCACCCTCTACGGCTCACCCAAATATCTTTTTATCCTTTATGCCATCTGGATGTTCTTTCTCCTGCTCGCTTATTTCATCCTCAGCTACCGGTCAGAGGGCCGTCGAGAGTTTTACATGAGTGGCGCTCGATCTGAAGTAACCGGAACCCGGGTCACCGAATCTGAGTATTTCGCATCCGACCGAAAGACCGACGCGACCAGTGGAAGGACCGGAGCGAGCAAGTTCCTGGGGCCCCTTGCGGCCGGAGCTGGATTATGGGCCTTAACAAGGGGTCGGAAGAAGGACAAAGAGCGTGATAGAAGCAGAAGCCGAAGTCGATCACCTTCACTCGATCGGCGACGGGGTCCCGAAGTAATCCCCTCGCGACATGGCTCTTCCAGCTACTTGACGGGCGGAGAAAAATACTCGGAGCTTGCACCACCAAAGAAGAGTGGTGGTGGCGGTGGTTTCATGAAAGGATTAGCGGGCGTTGCCGCTGCTATTGGTGCTGGGAAGCTTGCCTCGGGCTTGATGAAGAAGAAAGATCGACGCCAAGACGATGATTACTCTGAGTACTCGGCAGTATCCACAGAGACGCCTCAGCGGCATAGACCCGGTCGCAGGGCGCCGTCCATAAGCGATTATACCACCGATATTACCGAGACGACCAGACGAGATGGAACTGTAACCTCGATAATGCCGCCTTCTGGCCGTCCGCCCCCTGCTACTCGCCCGGCTGCTGCTGCCCCAACGATCAGCTTTGTTGACTCGAGAGTCAGTTCAGAGGCCCCCGTCACTCCACGGCCACGACCTTCCCACAACCCTAACCGGGCATCTACGAGATATGATGAATCAGACTACTCCTCCTACGTGAGTCCTTCTCGTCGTCCGGTGGAAGATCGTCAAAGTGGTGGTTTTGCGAAAGGAGTTCTTGGGGCTTTAGGCGTGGGCTGGTTTGCAAAGAAAATGGCAGAGCGGAAAAACAGGAAAGAAGAACAAAGGCTGAGAGACGAGGAGGAAGATTTGAGATCCGGCACTTCCGTGTCCAGATTCACAGGCGATGGTCATCCATCACCTACAAGAAAACCCGCACGGCGACCACCTCCACGAAGAGCCACAGGATGGGGTCCAGGAACGGAACTATCTTCAGAAATGTCGGAATCTGTACTCGAAGACCGGCCGCCAAGAGGCAACTATGTTCCGCCAACGGAGGCGAGCACATTGCCTCCAGTAACATCTTTGCATCAGTCAGGAGGGCATTCCGGATCTCACTCAAGGCATAGCATGCATTCTGTTGACATGCCGCCAATGCCCCCCGATCCGCAGGGGATTCTAGTCACCGAGTCCTCTCTTTCGCCAAGCTCCCGTCCCACGCGTGGCTCATCCCGACGCCGCAGGGCTGAGGACAGAGCAGCGGCAGCTATCGCGGCGCGTACAGTAGAACAGGCCGCTGAACACGAACCATCCCGTGAAAATAGGGAGCGATACGATTCACCGTCAATAAGCGTTAAGCTAAAGGTTCACGACGACAGAGACAGGAATATAACGCTTCGTCAGCTCACAGAAGAGGAAGCGATGAAGAGCCGAAGGGCGGATGATTCCGAAAGCAGCTTGTCGGGTATCGATTCTCCCAGCTACGGCCGTCGACGTTATCGGCGAGACTCAAGTCTCCGGAGAGCTGAGATGGCTGCTGAGCGGAGAGTCGAAGAAGAGGATCAATTGCAGCCACTTTCTCCCCCGAATCCAGCTTTCGCGAAAGCCCGGCGAGGCAAAGATTCAGCTTACTATTCAGGGCAACATGGGCCGTCCGGCACGAACAAAATGGTCATGCCTGATCAAACCGTATCCAGCTTGGGAACCGAGGCAAGTCCTGAGAGCCATGCAACCTGGAGCGGAATGGGCCCATCGCCCCCGGGCAAGAGCAGGGACGGTACAGAGATCATGTCTGCTGCTGATAAGCGAGAACGGAGGCGAGCAGAGCGAAGAAGAGCTAGCGAGTCGAGGCCCTCTGGAGCCGACATGTTTAACTAGCCAACCTGTCTACTGATGGCTAAATGTCAGATAGGCTGGCCATGATGCTCGATGAACAGGATCGGTCAAGTGAGTCGTTCCCAGGAGCGACCTGCTGTATTTCTGGCATGTCCCCAAAGGTAAAGGAGATTTGAATCATCGGCTACGATATTAGAGGGCGTTCAGGATCTGGTGTATTTGGGGGCATTTTTTTGCATTTATCAACCCTAGACATGAACAAACTACGACGTCTTGATGAGTGAATGCTTGGCGAAAGAGACGATCAAAGTTGGAAAAGATGATGCGCGCACGTGTATGAGGTTCAATGGAATAATCCGAGTTCGGAACAATTAAAACCTGGGATTCAAAGTGAGGTTACTCGGGATAATTCTCGTCGTGGTCCAGATCTGTCCAAATCTCTCCAGCGGTAGCGATGGTGGGGCATTCCACCGTCATTCGTAACTACGCAGGTCACTGCCTAGCAGCAGTCTAATTGACCTTACCCCTGCACATCGAAAGTCCCTAGAGATGACACGAAATAACCACTGAGGCCAGCTGAAGGGAGCTCGCTCCACTCCACTTCCATTGATCCACCGCGCAAGCTCCACGAATACGACATCCCTCGATGCGCTCGCAAGCTACGTTAAGCGCATAGCCCTCCCGTCTCTCCTTTGGAATCACCACCCTGAGGGTACCCAATGGCCCCGATCACGACTCCAGCATCTCGACAAGATGCCTTCGCCAAGCCCCAAGCCCAAAGCGCAGAGTGCCGAGTACAAGGCCATTTCTGAGCAATGGGCCAAAGCCAAGCGTGCCAAAGAGGCAGAGGAAGCGAGGAAGGGCCTCCCTCCGGTGACAGAGACGGCGGACGTTCTGGAGAAACAAAGAGAGAAGCTGGATACGAAGCGGCAGAAGGCCTATGGGAAGAGGTGGTACTGGACTGTCGCCTTCTGGACGTGGTTGTTGGCGGTACACGCTGTGGGAATCTGGCTCTTCACCAACGGATTCCTGTTGACGAGATTGGTCTTGGACGAAAAGTCCAATTGCACACAGCCCCCAATCGAACACGGTCTCGGGAAGCTCAACGTTGACGACGGATGCTGGCACCCCAAGTCGTTCGACCGAGCCGTTGTTGTTCTGATTGATGCGTTGCGATACGACTTCACCGTTCCCGAGGATCCGGCGCAAGCCCGTCGCTTCCATAACGCCTTCCCATTCCTTCACGAGACGGCCCTCAAATCCCCCCAGAACGCGTTCCTACGCCCCTTCATTGCGGATCCCCCGACTACGACATTGCAGAGACTCAAGGGCTTGACTACCGGAACGCTCCCCACGTTTATCGATGCAGGAAGCAATTTTGCGGGCACGGCCATTGAGGAGGACAACCTGCTGAAGCAGCTAAGGGATTCTGGCAAGAAGGTTGCGCATGTGGGCGACGATACTTGGTGGGCTCTTTTCCCGGGATATTTCGAACCCAATATTAGCAAACCCTACAACAGTTTCGACGTGTGGGACCTTCATACTGTTGACAATGGTGTCATCGAGAAGCTTTTCCCCCTCATGGCACCGGAGATGAAGAATCAGTGGGATCTCCTTATCGGCCATTGCCTCGGAGTTGACCATGCTGGGCATCGATATGGCCCTGATCACCCCGCCATGACTTCCAAGCTCCAGCAGATGGATGGGTTTGTGCGGAAGGTTGTGGATAACCTGGACGACAACACCTTATTGGTGGTTATGGGCGATCACGGCATGGATAGTAAAGGCGATCATGGTGGTGAAAGCGATGATGAGGTTGAGGCTGCTCTGTGGATGTACTCGAAGAAGCCCTTCTTTGGGAGGACTTCGCCTGAGTTCATCGCTCCTCCGGCTACCGCCAAGGTCCGTCCTGTGAACCAGATTGATATAGTACCTACTCTCGCCTTGCTTCTTGGAATTCCGATCCCCTACAATAACTTGGGTACTCCCATTGAAGAGGCTTTCGCGGGCGTGAAGGGGAACGATTGGCGAAACCTTGCTGCCGTGTCCCGTATTGCTGCCGCCGGCATCGAGAGATATCAAGACTCCTACTTCAAGGCGCGCGGCCTCACCCCGAACATCGAGGCTGGGTCGCCGGCAACTCTCTGGGAACAAGCCATCTCGATCAAGAAAGGCGACGCCGATATTTATAATGCCTTCACCAAATTCCAGGCGGAAACTCTGCATGTGTGCAAGGGCCTGTGGGCGCGCTTCGATGTTCCGCGAATGATTGCGGGCGTTGTCGTCGCTGCTGCTGGCGTCGTCATCTTGCTCATGTATTCCTCCCAAGACCCTGATTCGGACTACGTTGTCAACAATGATGCGGAACTCGACTATGCTGAAAAGAGGCTCGAGTTGATGGCTTTGAAAGGCGGCGGCGAGGATCACCCTGATCAGGCTTACCATAAAAATTTGCTCAAGGGCTTGTGGGATCCTCGGATACTCTCTGCCCTAGCTGTCCTCATCGGCGTTGCTGTCTACTCTCAACAACCCCTCGATGGCCTCGTTGCTTTGGCGGTTGTTCTCCTTATGGCCAGTGTCGCATGGTCTCTTCACAGAGCGGGCCAAACGATCGTCAACATTCTCCCTGACTCGTTCTGGGGTTGGCTTGCTGTCGTTTTTACGATCAGCCAGTCTATTGGTTTTGCTTCAAACTCCTATACTATCTGGGAGGACTCCATCCTGCTCTTTTTCATCGCCACTTTCGGTGTTGCCAGTGTCGTTGCGTCTTTCCGCATAGAGTCTCGCGCGAAGCGTGCCGTGGCAATCTACCATTCTATCGCTTTTATTCTTCTCGGCCGCTTTGCTACCTATTCGAAGCTCTGCCGCGAAGAGCAGATGCCATACTGTACTTCAACTTACTACGCCTCCGCTGGGTCCTCGACGTCGGCGCCTTGGCAACTCGCTATCCCTTTCGTGGTTTTCATTGTTCTCCCTAGTATCATCAAGTCTTTCCTTACGACTACGAGATCCTACGAAGGTCTCGCTCCCACATGGATCGGCTACGTCTTCCGGGGTGGACTCTTCTTGGCTGCTTCGTACTGGGTAATTGACGCCGCCAACAATGGCGACTGGCTTGTCGGGCGAGTCCCCGACGGCATGGTAAAGACCGTTAGTGTTTATGTAGCTCAGACGGTGCTTGGCCTCGCCTTTGTCGCCGGAACCACTGCCTTTATCTGGGCACCTCCTTGCGTGTCTATTGTTTCCAGCGCATCGCCACTCGGCCAGGCTCGCGTCGTTATCCTCGGCTACGCCAATGCCATTGGCTCTCGCTATCTTCTCCTGCCGCTCAACATTCTCATTGGCTGTCTCTTGCTTTCCAAGCCTATGGGTGCCGGCGCTCTCGCGATCATGATGTGGCAGATCCTGTCTCTTGTAGAGGTTCTCGACCTCAACGGCTTAAAGACCAGTCCTATCGGACCCATTATGCTCGCCGTTCTTGGCAATTTTTACTTTTTCAAGACGGGTCACCAGGCCACCTTGACAAGTATCCAATGGGACTCCGCGTTCATCCCTCTAATTAGTATCCGCTACCCCTGGACTCCCCTCCTTGTCACGCTCAATACCTTCGCCGGTCAAATCCTTGCCGCAGCATCCGTCCCACTCCTCTCCGTCTGGAAGACCGGACCTAAACAAAAGGGTGTCCTCGAGATGGTGGCACGCTCATTGGGCGTCTTCATTGCGTACTTCGCCGTCGAGGCCCTTGCAACCATGAGCTGGGCGGGTTGGCTACGACGGCATCTCATGCTCTATCGTGTCTTCAACCCGAGATTCATGGTTGCGGGTGTATTGCTGATAGTCCTCGATTTGGTGGTCATCTTGGTGTCATTGCTGGGTGTGAGGACCAATACCCTTGCATTGGGCGAGGTGTTTGGATGGGCGGATTGAATGGTTGAAAATAGGTCCTCCACCTCTTGTGCTTGGCGCTATGTACGTTAATGCTAGTTGCGTGAGCATGGGATTCCGTGATTGCGTGTATGTCAAAAGGAGTGTGGTATTAGAATTAGGAAGCATCAGGCGCAATTGAGGCGTCTCTGCTAGGTTATTACTTATGCATCTCTCAGATAAACCGTGATATGCTCACAGATCGACACACGTAACTATTCAGCCTTCACCACCTCCGCACTCCCCCTAACCGCCATCCCACCCCCCGGCCCCTCAACCCAAACATCGTATTTATCCCCATTCACCTCCCGCACACAAACACTCATCTCCTGACCAACAAACAATGGCGCATAATTCCGATAGGTGAACCGTTCAACCCGCCTACCTAAGCCAGTCTCATCGCCCAGGACACGCAGCATGAGAGCCAGGGTAAGGGGGCCGTGGACCAGCGGCGCGGGGTGGCCGTCGGAGCGGGCGAAGAGGGGGTCGATGTGGATGAGATGGGCGTTAAAGGTTAGGGCAGAGAAGTTGAAGAGGTGGTGAGGCTGTGGGGTGAGAGTTTTGCGGATGCTGGGGGCGTAGGGGACTGGTAGGTCAGCAGGAGTATCTAATGGGAGGTCACGAGGTCATACCTTTTACGAGTCGTGGCGGTGATGGGGAAGATTCATCTTTGCGCGTCATGAACACCAACGTCCTCACCTCCTCAATCTCCCACTCATCCCTCTCCTTCTCAAGACCCAAGCCATACTTCCTCACCACATCAACAAACACCTTCCCATCGACCCCCTCACCCCTCACCCTCACCCCTCCAATCTCCTCTACACAAACAACCTCTCCCCCATTCAACAATAGCTTCCTGCTCCCCCTCCCAAACTTCACCTCCCCACCGGCCCACACCCTCCTCACAAACGGCTCACCAGGCGAATGATCCAGATCTGCACCGTCGGAAGCCAGCGCAGAGGGCGGCGTCTGAATCGGGAAGTAAACGAGATGGTGGCCCTGCGGGAGGACCTTGGAGGGAGTTTGAATGATGGGAGCCGAGGTCTGGGGGGCATGGAGCAGGTCGGTGAGGGTTGTCGTGAGGAGGTGGGAAGGTGTTGGGGAGAGGTAGTCGGGGATGAATTTGGGGGGGCGAGACGTGAGTTCTTTGAGAGCTTCAGGTGCTGGGAATTGCACGGAGTATCGTCGCGTGTTGAGGTATTGGCAATGGAGCCGCCTAGGCAGCCTTGAAAGAGCCCTCATTTTCGGCTTCATACTGAATGAAGATCCAGAGCGTCTCCCAAGTCTCCAAGACCGAAGCTATGCCCGCGCAATGAGCGGGATTGCAGTTCGAGGGGCCGGATCATGAAACAAAACGGAATCTTAGTAGGATGGTGTAATGGAGGGCGCGTTGAGTCGTAAATTGCTCAATTGAGCATCAAAGGATGGTTTCTTGAGATGGATGGATGTAGGTGATGATGCTGCGTAAGTGAGGTTGAGCTTTGGTATTTTTCCGAGAGCCACCCACCCATGTCAACATGGGATGGCTGAGTACCTCAGCAACGTGCTTCACAAGGTTTAATGAGATTCGGCGCGATGGGCAGGATATATGTTTTGGCATAGGCCAAAGTCAATTAGACATCAACAACTTTTAGCTTCGCCATTAAACCATCGTAGAGCATCCCGCCTCACAGCATCTACATCAACTATGCCAATATGTCTAGCCGTTTTACATACAGCAGCGCATCTCTCCGATCGTAACAACTCCTTCCTAATCATCATACAGCCCCGGGAAGAGATGGTGCGAGAGCACTTCCTCCACGCTTGGACTGCCTTCGTATCTCGCTCCTTTTAGTGACCCATCATGCATCATTTCTCAGTTCTCGCACCGCAGGCGTACTGCGCAACCTGACTTCTTGAACGCTCCCAAGCGGGTTCTTTGTTGCACCTAGCACTTAGTTTAGGTACTCAGCGGGCGCGCTCACGTTGTTCTTGGCAGCCCAGGCCGACAAATCGGCGCGGCAGTTCTTGAGCGCGTCGGAGAGAGCAAACTGAGTAGGAATACCCTCGACCCGATGGGTAGAGTTGATGTTCTTGACAAGAGTGATCTGGAAGCAGGTGGCGCTGCCTTGTCGGGAGATGATGGTAGAGTAAGCCAGGAAGTATTCCCAGACCTGCATTTTCGAATTAGTTTCGGATTCTCTTGTAGCATCGTTCGAATCGACTTACGCGGAACCATCGCTTGCCGTACTTGGCCTCGACCTTATCCTTGTTGGCCAACCAGTTTCGATACCATCGCCAAAGCGTAGCCGAGTAGTGGACGCCGATGGTATCAATGTGCTTGATTTCGAAGCCAGTAGCCTCAAGCTTGTCAATGACCCAGCCAAGAGGGGTAGAAGCGTCGGCACCAGGGAAGATGTACTTGTTCATGAACAGGCCCCAGGTGAAGTCCTCGTACTGCCAAGACTTTCGAAGACCGGCATACTGGAGGAAAAAGACACCGTCGTCGTCAAGCATGTTATGAACCTGAGTGAGGAAGGAAGAGAAGTGACGGATACCGACGTGCTCAGACATCTCGAGACTCGTGATTTTGTTATAGCCACCCTCGGGAACCGGGATATCACGATAGTCCATGCACAGAATCTCGCTCTGCTCCTGAGGAATTCCAACCTTGCGCATAGCAGCATTGCCCCAGGCGGTCTGGTTACGGCCAAGAGTGATACCAGTAGCACGAGCGCCGTAGTTTTCACTCGCGAATCGGGCAAGGGTTCCCCAACCACAGCCGATATCCAGCAAACGCTCACCCCTCTTAAGGCCAATCTTCTCACAGACGACGGCCATTTTGTTGTCCTGGAGCTGCTCCAGTGTCTCCTCTTTGGTGATGTCGGAGATGATACCAGAAGTGTAGACCATACGGGGACCAAGGAACCAACCGTAAAAGTCATCACCACGGTCGTAATGGTCTCGGACCTGCTCCTCATCTGTAGCGTATCAGCAAGAGTCCCCAGCGTCCGGACAGGTCAAGCCGTAATTACCCTGGGAGCGAGTGTGCATGATGACCTCGGGGATCATTCCAAAGAGGAAAAACTTGAGGAGGCCAATAGTGAAGCGGAAGCTAGCCCAGTCATGGCGGTACTCCATGGCCTCGAGGCAATCGCCCTTGAACTCGACGTCACCGTCGAAATACATCTCAAAGAAAGTCCACATGGGGATCTTGTTATGACCGCGATACTTGAATCGGTCGGACTCGTTCTTGAATTCGAGGTAGTATTCAATGGGACGGCCAGGAAGGCGGACCTTTTCGTTCTTGCGCGGAGAGATGGTGGAGATGACCAGCCAGAAGAGGGCAAGAAGAGGGACATCGACGAGGAGAGCAAAGAAGACGGTAGTCTTGAGCCCACCGCCGACCTTCCAGCTCGTGTACCAGGGGACCAGGACGAGAACAGAGATCAAGGCATAGTTGTTGAAAGTATCAGATCCAGAGCCGTCGGCGGGCAAGGGACCATTTTTGATGGCAGGGAACTGAAAGCAAAGGTTGTTAGCATGCTAAAGAGGGTTTCTCGATGCTTTCCCCATCGCCTCGGAAGCCAATTGAGCATCTCAAAGGCCAGATGACATCTTCCCCGAGGATCAAGGGACTGGTGAATGTGACGTACCCTGGTGGTGGGAACACCGCACTCTTGAACCTTTTCGAACTCCTGATGAGCCTCAGGAGTTTTGACAAACTTAAAGTTGATGTCGTTGCCACTGAGGCCACTTGACTTGGACATTTTGGCGACGATTTCCTACACCAATGGCCAGGTGTGAAGGAGGAAGAAGAGCGCCAAGCCGCAGAGGTGATGCCGGATTTTTCTTTCGATTGATTTCGTGGGGTGAGAGAAGTGCCAGGGAGCTTTGACTGGACCCAGGGGGGATACAGGGGAGGGGCGGTGAAACGACAGTGTCGCTCAGCCAATTGAGCGAAATGGTTTCGAAGACGGTGCGCCGCCACTATAACGAACGCAATCGAAGCCCCGGAGCTGTTTTTTTTTTAGGGGCTGGATTGGTGATGCTATGTGCCGGTGCAGCACCCTGACACGGGCCAGCGCAGCGACTCCAGGGCGCCCATTGCGCTGTCCCGAATAGCAGAACTCCATTCCGACAGGCCATTCTCAAGAGTCGCAATACATGGTCGATCCGCCCGACAGCTGGGAATAGCAATTACACATCGCCTATTGAGAGAGTCAATTGGGGAAACAGGAGTCCATCTTTAGGCAGATCCATCAAACCCAGCAAAGCCCCACATCGAGATTGCCTCGGCGTCTCCCTTCCTTCGCCTACTTTTTTTTAACTTGTTAGGGTTGGAGGATTAGTTCCCTACCTACGATAACGACACGGGTGAGCAACGCCATCAAGAACAATCGAGCCTCTTCTCAGCATGCGCCAGAGGTGCTCGAGGCCTGCCGGTTTCTTTGGGCGGCTCACCGCTCTCGGCCTTTGCCCTTCGTCGTTCTACTATTGAGTTGAGGCTTGGCTTGCCAAAACTCAACCTTGCTTTATTAAACTTCTCGGTAACGGCGGTGGAGGTTGTGGAGGCTAGGGTCTTCGACGTTGGACCCGTTGCTTTTCGTGTTGTCTCCGCTCCCCTGAGGACAAGAGGATACGTGGCTCTTCGACGAAAACCCTGTCTGCCCGGCAAGCTAGCAAGGCTGGTTCTGGCGAGAGCCTCGGATCAGAAGCCCCAGAATCGTCCAGACGCTGCAACACAAGCACACGCTAATCGATTGATGCTGATGGCGTCGGTTCATGCAAAGCTCGTTCGAGAGCCTCACCAAGCAGCGACCCAACCAGGGTTAGTCTGCCAGCACCGGACCTAGTTCCTCGACCCAAGTACGGAGTAATGAATGCGCGATCGTCAATTTACCGTATCATGGCCCCACTCGTTTAGCTCGTCCGCCGAGACATCCTAGCTACGTTTCCGCCGGCACGGATAGCGGTCGCATTCGGACCTGAGTTGGCTTCGAAGCCTCCGGGCCACCGAGGGTCTTCCCGAAAGGCAAAATCTGAAGTGTTCCAGCCTGGGTTTGGGTGGAGGATCACTTATTCTTCCAGGTCGACATCTCCAGTGCGATTTTAGAGTTGCCGCTTCTTGACCCTGGTATTGACGGATCCACGTGGTGCTGCCCGGAGATGTTGTGACATGACCAATAACGCCTTGGATGATGGCTCTAAGCCAAAGGTTGTTTTACATGATGGGACTTTTCGTCAGGGTAGTCTTAATTGCGGCCTCATTTCGATGGTCTGATGGTAGACAAGATTGTCCGTGACTAGATACATCGCATGGGTCTCAGCTCGGAATCGAAACTTGACGAAAGTATACTCCCATATAACATCAAAGACTTACATCGAGCTCGAGCACATATCCCTTTGCAGATTAGCTGTTTGTCATGGCACTCCTAAGCCATCATATCGACCAATTTACTACCGTCAATCCTGCCCCCTTTCTTTTGATCTTTCTGCCAGCCATAGCTGCTACCAGACTTATTTGAATTTGCTCGACCAGGCAAACATCATTTGGCGAGCGAACCGGCATTACCTCGTTGTGCGTAAAGGCTTTTCCGGGCTTGAGGTATCGCTTGTTCGGTCATAATGCTCGTTAGTCATGCTGCTTGTCTCGACCATCGATGTAGGGGGCGGATCATCGGGAGTATCGAAACCAATATCTGGCTGGAGTAGGAAGAGAGTCCGCTCCGGGGGCTTCTTGGTACGTGGACTCATTTGCAGGAGCAAGTTTCTTTCAACAGCCCGGCGTCTATGAAAGAACGATGCAAGTCAACCAGGATCGATGCGTCCTGGTGATGCCCAGCGGCGTGGGTTGGCGCCAAATCCTCTAGACCTTGTGGAGTAGGTACAAAAATGAATACATTGAAAGAGGGTTACTCACCCGCAAACTTTGCTGGATTTACGGGTGGGTCGCTGGGAAATCAGTAGGGTAAATACTCAGCCTTAACGGAGTGACTTCAACAGCACATATATTAGCGGGACAGACAACGTACTACCCCTCTACGAACAGGCGGCCTGTGTGTGCCTACCAGCACCTCGCCGTGAGGAACAATTCCGACTACCCTCTTGACGGTCTGCGGGTTGTGGATCGCGACGTCCAAAGACTAGGGGAGATGAGAGCGGGTAAGGCTAAGATATTGGATCCATATGAGACCTCGCGTCAACACGTCCCGGACCATCTCCATGAATTTAAATTACTACCGTAGTAGTGCCTCAAATGCTTGACCAGTGATGTCACGATGTTGAAAACCGACGCTCTGATGGGGAAGGTGCCGCTTGCCTCCTGCTCGACACGGCCCAGAGCAGGTACTGGCTTTCCAGCGGCTCGTATCTTAGCCCCCTCCCCTTCTACATCTCCTACACATCTTAGCCCCAGCAAGGCCAACAAAAGTTACTGGCTTTTCATTCTTTAACGTCCAGAACCCTCCAGTACTTACCCTTTATGATGAACTGGCTTCAAGCCATTGTCTCTACACTATTCTTTATTCATTCACTCAACGCGCAAGACGAGGTACCGCCTGTCCTGTCATCCACCATGACTTCAACACTTCCAACCACGAGCACGAATTCGTAGGAGCAGCGTGTTCGCCCGGCACCGACTCTCAACCCCCTCCCCCAGCCGACTAGCAAGGTCCAAGTGAGCCTTTCGATGATAATCTTGAGCGCTAGGGGCTACATGACTAACGCGATCTTGTCTACCCCAGGAGTCTATCTCTCCTCCCTTAGATGTGGATGTCGACGAGGAAAAGGGTAGGCAGTTCGATGACATTGCAAGTCTTCGCCTCCAAATAGGATGAAGATCCCCAACTAAACGAGATGATTTTAGGACGGTGCGTACGACGAAGCACAGCGAGAGAGGACACAGAAACCATCGAAAACACCCCATACTAGTGTATGTCGTCTCTCGGCATTCATGTCGTGATTAACCTAGCTGACAAACTTGGTTCCAGCCAGCTGCGCCATACCTTTCCAGATCTCTCGTACCGGGAGGGGGGCTGGTGGACAACCAGTCCTACGCCTCGGCTGCCCCGTACCAGCAGCACTGGGAAAATAACGAAACACTGGTACTACACCATCGAGATACTTGGTTTCGTATCCAAACCATTGTAGCCTGGACTGCGTTGGCCTCTTCCATTGCGTCTTTGCTTCTTATTGTTACTGCTGTCTCCATGTATTGGACCAGAGGTGAACATGTGGCGAAGCTCACCTCCGAACAACCCAAGGCATCTTAATTCAGCCCTGTACCCAACTAACGTGGCGGGGGGACTGTGCTGAGAAGCCCACGCTGATGTCTCCTTCTGACGGGAGTAGAGCTAAGTAGACCACAGTCTCAACCATCAGATCAACGACAGTAAGACACATCAATCTCTATTCATCTTCGCAGATGAAGGCATACAGGCCTTGAACAGCCATTATTGCGTGACAGGTCATCTGCTCCGCCATCGTCGTTATCAAATTTCATTTCTACCGGATGGTCAAACATTCTGGCTCCGCCATTTACAGAAAGTAGGATAACTTACAAGCCGTCAAGTCTTCCGATACAGAGGCCACAGGTGTCAGATCTTGGCTTAGGCGTGGCGATCGGAATTGGTCCTAGCTATGTGTTTCGACCCAACTCTCGACATTCATATCAAACGGGAGAGCTGAAATAAGGCTGTACGGCGCAATCCTTGTACCAGTGCGGTCTCCACTGTTTTGATTTGCAAAGTTTGCCCATCATGTGCACCGGGAAAGGCTGCTGCACTTGTGCCGATGGTGGTATACTTGGAAGCGGATATGAAGCAATCAGCTCGTATGACGTGGCACAGTGATTGGGCATCAAGCGGCGGGGTCAGCGACTCTACAGTTGGCATCGCCAAACCATTCCACATTAAGCACCTACGAACAAACGGGTCCATCCTCTGCGTGGTTTTTTATTCATCTTCGCACACTTCGCTAGTCCATTTCGTCAGCAGTGTTCGGATAGTATGCCGTTATCAACTTGCTCCCTTTGCTACGACCTCGATGGCGCCAAGATCCGTAAGCTGACAGATGACACCCGCTCTTTGGGTCAAGCCCTGCGTTATTGGATGCCAGCAGATGAACTACGCGCATCTGCGGCTGGTGTTGGAGGAACGAGTCACTCCGGTACTCACCGTCCGTTTACTCGACGTTGCGAGACTTGTACCTTACTCCGAGATGTGGCCGAGTCCTTTCTCCGTGAGAGTGGTCTAACAGAGCTGGACCCATCCAGCTTGGACTATTCCCTTGCCCTCCTCGACTCTAGTATTACTGAAAGAGTCGTAGATTTGGACCGGAGCGGAAGTGGTGCTGAGGCGGATGGATCGGCTAATGAAAGCTGGAGCGACGGCTCGGTGCTCGGCGATACCGACGATACCAGCGCAAAAAGGCTCAAAATTGCAATGAGATGCAGCTTTGTACCACCAAAGGTCAAATTGCAAGGTGACTGGAATGAAGATTTTGAGCTAGAAGTATTCACTACAGCTCCAGGTACGTAGTATATATAAAAGGAAAAATATGTGGAAATTCTGACCTTTACTCCAGAAGCATTACCGAACTCAGTTATGGTTGGGCATGCTCCAGAAGTTCACACTACCCCTGAACCGGATGGCTACGCCAAAATAATCAATAAATGGCTTCAAGACTGCAACAATGAATCCCACTTGCCTTGTACTCCATATGCTTCGCCCCATGCGCCGAGGGCCCTACCGAAGAGAGTCTTAGATGTCTCTAACAGCAAGGTCCTACTTAGTGAAACGAGTTTCAAGCCTGGCTTATATGTGGCACTCAGTCACTGCTGGGGCAAAGAGCATACTCTTGTCACAACCAGAGAGACTTTGGCCGACCGAGGAAAGGATATTCCTTTTGAGACCTTACCACCTACCTTTCAAGACGCTGTTCGTATTACGCGAGCCCTGGGGCTGCAATATCTCTGGATTGACTCACTTTGCATCATCCAAAATGACGACGAAGACTGGGCAGAGCAGTGTGCCGCATCGGCAGATATCTACGCCAACTGCTACTTAAATCTTGCTACTACGAGATCTGCTGGAGACGCTGAAGGCTTTCTTGGCCCCCGTTGGACCTCACGAGAGACTTGGGACTGGGCAGAAGCCTACGATGCGACTATGTCTGAGACAACGGCTCCTGAACCAAAATCAAAGATTCGGAAGTGCGAGGTCAGGTCATACCCTATTTCGAGCAAGGATGACCCCGGACATTACAGCGGCGAACTGAAAGTCCGCCTCGCACTGAATTCATCTCATGAATCGATGCAGACATTTCGATGGTTAAACTTGCACAAGGAAACGGCACCTCTACTCCAAAGAGGATGGGTTTATCAGGAACGAAACCTCGCGCCGCGTACCGTACATTTCCATGCCAATGAGATGACTTGGGACTGCATCTCGCGGCACTGCTGTGAGTGCGGGACGTTGGAGAATACCAAGATCGATATCAACAGCTGGAGCGCGTCCAAATTTAGGATCGCAGCCCTGTATAGCTTTCCTACCGTCGCTGCACCGGGACTTTGGAGAACCATTGTGGAGGATAGCTCTCTTCTTGATCTGACATACGAAACGGATAGACTTCCTGCTCTGGCCGGTCTTGCTTCAAGGATCTCCGCGCACAGCCACAAGAAAGGCCAATATCTGGCCGGCCTATGGAAATCCTCGTTGGGCCGTGATCTTCTCTGGGAACTCGACACTGAATCAAAAACTCCTCGACGAGGGTATCTGGGCAGCAAGACTCCCCCTTCGTGGTCATGGGCATCCTTGGCTTATGGCGGTAACAAGCCTGGCATCAGATGGGAATATGAAACGAAGCCAAAGCTTACTCGCTTTGCGGAAACATTCAGCTACAAAGAAGATTCGCGCTTCAAACTCAGGGAAGCTTCGTGTTCTCTCCTTTCTAAGGCTTCACCCTTTGGGCAAGTCTCAGGAGGCAGCATAACTGTTACCGGCGCGATGTGTGCCGTCGCCCTGACCGACGATACAGCCCCAATCCCTCGGATTTGGGCTGATCAGATCCCCATCAAGTCTAAAGATCTCTTCAACTCGTTGCATCTTAAATACGACGATCCCCGGGATGCTGAAGAGGTCCTAGATCCGGATAACCCGGTACGCGGCTTGATTTTCTGTCTTTTCGTCGGAACATTCTACAGTCACTTCGAGCTCGATCCGGTCAATCGTCATCCAAATCACAAGGGGCTGATTTTGAAGCCGTCCAAAAAGGTGCCAGGGGCGGCGGAGAGGATAGGATGTTGGGGGCAGTTCATTGAGGATTGGACTTTGGGCAAGGCGGTGTTTCCAATGGAGGCGGCGAAGGTCACGGTGACGATCGTTTAGGAGTTCTTCCTGGGGTGGTACAAGTGCGCTCAGGGATGCTTTGAAGCTGAGTATGAGTTGTAAGCATAGCTTGGTCTTGTGGTTGAATGTGGTGGCTGTGTTTTCTGCAGGAGGACAAGGTGAGACATGGTGCTTTCCCGAGTATCATAGTGACGTAACAAGCGGTCTAACTATGCCGTACCTCCGACCTATACGTCTATATGTCAATTTTGATCTTGAATATTCTCACAGAACTCATATGTCCTTCGTCAAACCTCCCCTATCAAACCTGCAACTTGCAAGATTCGTTCTACTTCGAACCGTCATCAAAAGCTCCAACGCCTTTCAAACTGAGCAAGTGATCATTATCGATCAAGTAGTCAGCAATTTGTTCCAAGAAAACGCCAACTTCCCCTCGCCCGACTCGGTCCCTCTCAACATCAGCCTATCATCTCAATGCTACCCTGAGAGTTCAGATGTCCCTCCCGGCTCGGCCCGGACCCGCAGGATCCGGCAGATCTAGTCGACGGCGTATTCAGGGAAGCGTCACGAATGGGAGATTTGGGGCTTGAGTAGTTCCTGGCCCATTGGTAGCGTCGGCATCTGAACGATGATTTATCATTTGTCGGAACAATCGTTCCCTGCTAACCGTTTTGTGGGGGATTGGCGCCTAGAATAGAATTTGGATATTCCATGCAGTGCTGGAAAGTAAGCCCTCGGGATTCAGCCCGACGTTTAGTTTCAAGCTATTGAGTATTAGTC
The DNA here is from genome assembly GCA_024112705.1 of Microcera coccophila. Lineage (NCBI taxonomy): Eukaryota > Fungi > Ascomycota > Sordariomycetes > Hypocreales > Nectriaceae > Microcera > Microcera coccophila. The sequence continues at coordinate 32,840 of JAMYIC010000678.1, forward strand.
CGGCTTTCTTAAGGTTTCCTTGGTATCCCGGCCGACTATCCTGTTTTACATCCCCTGGCGCGGTTCCAAGCCTCATTGCGCCATGTTTGAGCCGGCCGATACTCGCAACGTCGATACCTTCAAAGTCAAAGCTCCGATGGACAGTTCCACTATTTTCCACACTACTTGGCGCTTAGCGAACGACATCTCCCTTCGGCCGATACTTCGAACTAAGAGCAGTCGCTATTGTGTTTATCGTATAGCTCGTATCGCCGTCGGTCGACTTCCGTGATACGCAGTCGTTCGTATCACCCCGTTTGCCCTGGATAGCATTGACACAAAGGGAACTTTAGATTGATCAGCAGAGGCTACTAGAGGGATCGGGCTTCTAAGAGGAATAAGCTCCAGGTTCGTTCCAAGTATATTGCGTGACTTCTAAGTCAGATCCCTTTGATTTCGTAGCTTTGTTGTTGTTTGTAATGTCATAGGCTACGGTCCTGACAAAGCAGGTGCAGAGATTCAATAATACTTTAACAAACAGGGAACGCTTTGCGACTGTGTGAACGAACCTTGTGCCCTGTAAAACTCGATTGCCACTGTTCGATACCTAGACACGGCAGAGAGCTACGCAGAGTTGTACCTCACAATGTGTCAATGACCAATTCCGGAGATTCTGACAGAGTAAAGTAAGGCTGTCCGACACAGGGCGCTGACAAAATGTTGGTGGAGTGGTAGGGGACCTCGCATGGGAGAATTTGAGGCCTTCTGCGCGGTATATCCCTTCGTGGCTTTCGTTGTTCGGGAAGAAAAATGATATTATTGGGTCGGTATGGCCAATGTCCAATACGTTGCATCAATGCTCATGCATAATGCAGTCTTGGCCTCCAACCAAACTTTGCCTGTCAGCCCTGATTTAATTGAAGTACCCGTCAGTCTGTGAAGGTGGTCTGCTGCCGTCCAGCAACATGTAATTTGCCACATGATATTGGCTCTTGAATGTCAGCATCCCTACTTTCTTGGTGCATCAATATTAGGTAAGAAACTGCTCGAACCAGATACTGTTTGGCATCCTCAGTTCTGCTGTCAGCATGTCGTGTCAAGTGTAGCGCAAACGAACAAGGATGGATAGTGTGTAGTCGTGCGGCCCTGCGTTCAGCCACAAGACAGGGATCGATCTAGCGGTTCACTACGGCTGGGCGAGATAGAGATAACGTCGCTGTCCGATCCTAATGTAACGTTGGCGAAACAGTCGGTAAAGAAGGGCCGGCCTCTGGGCAAAAGAGAACGAGCCAACAAACGAGGCGGGAGCATTGTCCGGTATGCAGTACATGGATGGACCACGCGGCAAAATATCAACGAAGAACCAATGGTGGCTCCCCACAGCCGCGCCCAATCATGCTAACCAGTACAAAGCAGTAGTCAGATATCAGTTTCTGGGCTCAGCTTGGGTTGCCGTTGATAGTGTTTGATGCAATTGGCCGAATACAGAATCTCGTCAAGTAAGCGACTTGCGGGGAAGCGATAGCTCTTCCTTTCTGCCTAATCCCCCAGTGCCTGAACGGCCCTACTCGACACTCGTCGTGTCTTGGCTTGCCCCCCGGGGACGGGTCCAAGGCGTTTGGGTTGCCCCGAGGAACGCGCTTTCTCTGCACCTCGGAAGATTGACCGTGATGAAGCGGGATGACGGCTGTGGATGTGCGGTGAGCTCATGATAAGGCTTGTTCTATAGCGCGCGAGGCAACGAGTGGCACCGATGTCGAGCATCGCGGCCGTGACAGCGGCTCTGGTTCCGCCAGCTTTGGAGGAAGTCCGAGACCGAGACGGGAGCGAGACTCACATCCAGTGTCCCGGGATGTTGAACGCCATACGCGGACAGTCCGCAGCCAATACGACGTCGTGGCTTCACCAGCAGGATTGCCCACCATCAGATATTCGGCATGGCCGTCTAACTTTCTTTGATGATCTTTGCAAGGTTTGCAAAGTCTGAAGCGAGAGGGAGAAGGAGGGAGGGAGGTAGCGAGAGAGGAAAACTCGTCCGATGATGACGGTGCATGAACCAAAGCCCAGAGGCCACCACCAGGTCAAGGACCTGTCGGCCGACGTCCCAGAAAAGCCGGAAGTGCCGCTAGGGATTGTGCATCTGCAAGTCGTTCAGTCAGTCCAATCGATATAATAAATGACAAAATCCTCCGGCTAACTACGCGAGGGTCAAGCATTTCCGAGGCCTTCATTCCCAAGAGATTTATATATCCCAGACCTCTCCTCGTTTTCAAGCCTCCAGTCCCGCAACATCCGTGTCACAGCATCCACCTCCACGAGCAGTTCAAAGCAAGATCCAGCCCATCAGGCCCTTCCTCCTTGCAAATCATGGCCAGAACAAACAAGCCAACTTGCGCAAAAGCCTCATGCAACTCAAAAAAATCGAATACTTCCGGCGATGCCTCGAGAAACATCAACTACGCCAATGCCCTTTGCGAACACAATTCAGTCCACGGTTGCTTCAACCTGGCTCAACCGAACGATACACTCTGCAAGATGTGTGCCATAGGACAATGTCCTTGAGTTTTGCATACGACCAACCACCTAAGAGTCAGCTTGAACTATTGGGAAGTGCCGCATATTGGTGTGGCGGCTTCCTTGAATCGCAAAGATGCATCAACGAATGATAGGGACTCCCGGGATTGCGGAACATGGAAAGGCTAGTGCGACGCGGGCTTGAGAGGAGGTGATTGGGAACGTGGGATATGTGTTCCTCACTTGCAGATCGTGGTTTGCGGTTGAACGTGCAGAGCTGAAGAAGAAATGAGAAGCGGGGCACTGCTAGGGTTAGAGGGCAGAGAGGAGCTGAACAGATACAAGGGTAGACGAATTGGAAATAACTTGGAGACAACTCGTGCATGAAATGGCATAGGTGCAGATTCGAAGTGTGGCCACCAGCTGGTGATACTTCACCAACCGCAATGCTATCCGCTGAACGCCATTGGAAAATGGGCCAATGACCTGTACCGACGAAAGCAGCGGCAAACTGATGCGACTCCAGGCGGAGATGTTGATGTCAAAGCGTAGAAAGTAGTTCCGTGGCGACATGTTTGCTGAGCGGCGTGAGATGAGGCGGTGGGGAATATCGCGGAGAATTCACAATGGGGCGGCATGGGGCGGCGGCCGAGTCCGCCGATAGTGACCGTTTTTGAAGATCAAAGCTAGGATATTGGAATCATGTGGACTACCAGAAAACATTGAGGCTCTCCGTATTCGCTTGATCAACTTCTCGCAGGCGGGAGAAAATAGATGAGGCGAAATGAGGCCGAGGAGTGGAGGTTACGTCGCGCAAGAGGTCAAAAGACATCAATCCATCCACGTGACAACGTGACACAAATCCTTCTTCATGCGAGGTTGCTCCTTCCATCATCATCCATCGAACCTGACCAGCTGAAAGATGCCTTAGCCTGATGTACGCACGAGACTTGTGTAACGTCTGCCTGAGGCAGTGCAGATCTCGGCCTGGGCTGGCGGGTCCGTCAGTCACTTCGATCCTTCAATGGATACATGGACCCGACGCCCAAGCATGTATATAATCGGATACTTCACAAAGAGCGGTGTCATGAAGGGGCAAAAATACGAGTGAGAGCTTGTTCAACGTAAGATTCTTGAAATTCCATACACCTATTCTATCCTAAAACAATGGCAAATGCGCGCTCTGCACATATTGCCGCCTCAACTCCTCATTATCATCATGCGCCAATGCCGTAAATGGCATCAAGTCAAATGACACACGGCAACCGTGGGTGAAGAAGGGTTTCAAAAATCTCTCCAGGGGCAAATATCTCCAAACGTCCATCCCCGTAGAAAAAGGTACTCACAAGTGAATGTAAAGAAGCTAATAGAAGGTCTAACTCGAGTTAGGCCAGCTATCTAGTAGATAGCAACAAGAGCGGCGACGAGAGCAACACCGAAGAGCTTAGGCGAGGCAACCAATCCATTAGTAGCACCATTAGGGACTACAATAGGACCAGTCGGAGCAGCGGCAGTGGTAGAATGGGTGACAATCGTAACGGCAGTGTCAACGGGGGCAGTCTCCGTCTTGATGGTTGTTGGGGCCTCAATAGCGGTGCTGTGAGGGCTGGTTGAGTTGCTGGTAGAATAATACGCGATGGATGACGAAGAGGGCGAAGTGATGATTGTGGTTGAGGGAATCGCGACAGAGCTTGAAGTCGACTTGGAGGAGGTTGGTGGGGTGAAGATGAAGGTGGACGAGGTGGACGAGGCGGACGAGACCTGGGTAGGAGTCGTCGTGGTGACAACCTGGACAGCAGTCAAAGTCCGGAGGGGGCAGTCCGTAACAGTAGGATGGCAGCTGATGATAGTCGACGTGCTTGTAGTGGTCGACGTCAATGTCACGGTTGATCTGCCGTCCTGAGCTGCAACCAGCGAGGAGCTGACAGCCAGGATAATGTAAAGACCGGTGAAGCGCATGTTGGAAGATTGTCGCGGACACGGTGGGTACTGGTGTCCAAGTAGAATGAAGAGAACGTATCTGCGAAGACGACCAGCGACAGGATTTGCCTGAGAAGGGTCCAAGGAACCGTTCTTTTGTGTGTTGAAAAGGAGGGGAAAGCTGCCCGAGCAAAGAGCGAAAGCTTCAGAACTGCGCCAGAGGCAGAAAGAGAATGAGGCAGATAGAGTGTCGTCGAGACAGTTGCAAAGGGAAGGAATCGGGCTGAAGGTGGAGGAGGAAGCGGCACTCGACTTGTACTCTTCGACAAGCGGGAAAACTCTGCACATCTACCGCGCAATCGGTTGGCTCCAACCGACCGAGCTTCCATCACAAGAGGCGCCATCCTCCATCCTGCGCTGTGACTCGTCGGCCCCAGTTGGTTGGACATTTGGTAGGCCTGGAGACGTGAATCCGATGCTAGACTCGCCGGGGGTGGTCGGGACCAGTGCCCGGCACCGAGAGTTTTTGCGCGGATCGTCGTGTCCATGATTGGGATTAGGAACGGCGGCAAACCGGTAGTGGTTTGGTGGATCGCTGGATGTCTTCGCGCTGCGATTCCAACTGGCTTGTGCTTGGCAACATCAGGCACATCCATGTCAAACTTTACTTCGGCCCCTGGGCCGCCCCCTGCAAGGTCGCGTTGGCTTCTGCGATGGGGAAGGCCGAGGGCGTCTCTACCAATCATGGACGAGAGGGACCTGACCGCAACCACGTTTCTCTGAAGCTATCCTTGCTCTCGGAGCCGTGGCGCGGCAGGTAACGTAGACGCAGACTTTTAGCGCTGCCCTCACTACCACACTTTCTTCGTCCTCGGTTGTTGCGTGCTTTTTCTGCTGGATAGTGGAGATCAGCCTAGAATCATCGGCAGTGACATACTTGGATTCTTAGAGTTCCATCGAGAACTGGACAAAGTCTTAGCGAGAGGCGAAGAATCGCACGTTCCAGACAGGAAGATGAAAGTCGGCTTGGCCGGCTCTGGGTTGTAAGACATGCAGTCAAACATGCAATTTCCCTTATCCCCATGTCAGGAGGAGCCAAGCGACTGCTGTCCCCCGACATGGCCACATCCCGACCTCGACCGTGAAACAACCGTCTTGATTCAACTTCAGCGAAGGGGTTTGGCGTTCCTAGCAGAGAACGAGCTTCGGGGCTAATATCATCTTGTTGACAGCAGAACACTAAACACTGCATCCATTAAAGTTGAAGTGTTTCGTGACAGAGTTTCAACGGCCTTGGTCTTGGAAACGGCTGGCCGAAGAAGTCAAAAAACGCCACTGACTCGAATGACCACCGGCTGGATTGTGGCACGCCTTTTTATCGTATTAGTGAAATGAAGTAGAAAGATAGAGTTCTCACAGTGACATGGTTTGGGAGGGGCGTTCGTGTCCCGGAGCCGAAGAACTCGTCATTGATGCCTGAGGTGAGCTTTTCCTCGATCTCGCACGCTCGGGAACAGAGACAAATTTCAGATCCAAGGTCGGAGCCGATGCCCTCTGGGATGAGTCGTCAGATTCCGATAATGGGATTTGGATCCATGTTCTGACTGCAGGTGGTCTCGGACCTCGTAGTGGTCATATGCAG